>CAXIIO010000427.1:0-257309 GCA_964028335.1 Altica lythri | reverse complement strand
AGGTTTTTTAACGTTTTTTGATGTAAAATTTCATTTTACATAAATAAGTATTCTTGAGTTTTTTCAAAAGAACTGATACTTTTCGAGATATACAGGGTCAAACAAAAAGTTTGTAAATATAAACTTAATCTCAGTTTTTCTGTCATAACTTTTAACGTTTTTAATTAAAATAAGATGTTTTGGGTTTTTTTGATGTAAAATTTAATTTTACATAAAAAAGTATTCCTGAGTTTTTTCAAAAAAACTGATACTTTTTGAGATATACAGGGTCAAACAAAAAAATTGTAAATATTAATTTTATCTCAGTTTTTCTGTCATAACTTTTAACGTTTTTAATTACAATAAGATTTTTTGATGTTTTTTGATGTTTTTTAATTTTACATAAATAAGTATTCCTGAGTTTTTTCAAAAAAACTAATACTTTTCGAGATATATAGGGTCAACCAAAAAGTTTGTAAATATAAATTTGATCTTAGTTTTTCTGTTATAACTTTTACCGTTTTTAATAAAAATAAGATTTTTTGATGCCTTTTTATGTAGAATTTAATATTACACAAAAAAGTATTCCTAAGTTTTTTTAAAAAAACTAATACTTTTCGAGATATATAGGGTCAAACAAAAAGTTTGTAAATATAAATTTGATCTTAGTTTTACTGTAATAACTTTTAAATTTTTTAATTAAAATGATGTTTTTTAACGTTTTTTGATGTAAAATTTAATTTTACATAAATAAGTGTTCTTAATTTTTTTCAAAAGAACTGATACTTTTTGAGATATACAGGGTCAAACAAAAACTTAATCTCAGTATTCTGTCATAACTTTTAACGTTTTTAATTAAAATAAGATTTTTTAAGTTTGTTTGATGTAAAATTTAATTTTACATAAAAAATTATTCTTGAGTTTTTTCAAAAAAACTGATACTTTTCGAGATATATAGGGTTAAACAAAAAGTTTGTAAATATAAATTTGATCTTAGTTTTTCTGTTATAACTTTTTACATTTTTAATAAAAATAAGATTTTTTGATGTTTTTTTTTGTAGAATTTAATTTTACATAAATAAGTATTCCTGAGTTTTTTTAAAAGAACAGATACTTTTGGAGATATACAGGGTCAAAGAAAAAGTTTGTAAATATAAATTTAATCTCAGTTTTTCTGTCATAACTTTTAACGTTTTTAATTAAAATAAGATTTTTTGATGTAGAATTTAATATTACACAAAAAAGTATTCCTTAGTTTTTAAAAAAAAACTAATACTTTTCGAGATATATAGGGTCAAACAGAAAGTTTGTAAATATAAATTTGATCTCAGTTTTACTGTCATAACTTTTAAAGTTTTTAATTAAAATGAGATTTTTTGGGGTTTTTTAATGTAAAATTTAATTTTACATAAATAAGTATTCCTCAGTTTTTTCGAAAGAACTGACACTTTTCGAGATATACAGGGTCAAACAAAAAGTTTTTAAATATAAATTTCATCTCAGTTTTTCTGTCATAACTTTTAACGTTTTTAATTAAAATAATATTTTTGGATGTAGAATCTAATATTACACAAAAAAGTATTCTTGAGTTTTTTCAAAAAAACTAATACTTTTTGAGATATATAGGGTTAAACAAAAAGTTTGTAAATATAAATTTGATCTCAGTTTTTCTATCATAACTTTTAAAGTTTGTAATTAAAATAAGATTTTTTGGGGTTTTTTAATGTAAAATTTATTTCTACATAAAAAAGTAATCTTCAGTTTTTCCAAGAAAACTGATACTTTTTGAAATATACAGGGTCAAACAAAAAGTTTGTAAATATAAATTTAATCTCAGTTTTTCTGTCATAACTTTTAACGTTTTTAATTAAAATAAGATTTTTTTAATGTTTTTTTATCTATAATTTAATATAACACAAAAAAGTATTCCTAAGTTTTTTCAAAAAAACTAATACTTTTCAAGCTATATAGGGTCAAACAAAAAATTTGTAAATATAAATTTGATCTCAGTTTTTCTGTTATAAGTTTTAACGTTTTGAATAAAAATAAGATTTTGTGATGTTTTTTGATGTAGAATTTAATATACACAAAAAAGTATTTTTAAGTTTTTTTAAAAAAACTAATACTTTTCGAGATATATAGGGTCAAACAAAAAGTTTGTAAACATAAATTTGATCTCAGTTTTTCTGTCATAACTTTTAAAGTTTTTAATTAAAATGAGATTTTTTGGAATTTTTTTATGTAAAATTTAATTTTACATAAAAAAGTATTCTTAAGTTTTTTTAAAACAACTGATATTTTTCGAGATATACAGGGTCAAACAAAAAGATTGTAAATATAAATTTAATCTCAGTTTTTCTGTCATAACTTTTAACGTTTTTAATTAAAATAAGATGTTTTGATGTAATTTTGATAAAAAATCTAATATCACACAAAAAAGTATTTTTGAGTTTTTTCAAAAAAACTAATACTTTTCGAGATATATGGGGTCAAACAAAAAGTTTGTAAATATAAATTTGATCTTAGTTTTTTTGTCCTAACTTTTAAAGTTTTTAAATAAAATGAGGTTTTTTAACGTTTTTTAACGTAAAATTTAATTTTACATAAAAAAGTATTCCTGAGTTTTTTCAAAAAAACTGGTACTTTTCGAGATATACAGGCTCACACAAAAAGTTTGTAAATATAAATTTGATCTTAGTTTTTCTGTCATATCTTTTAAAGTTTTTAATTTAAAAGAGGTTTTTTAACATTTTTTGATGTAAAATTTAATTTTACATAAAAAATTATCACAGAGTTTTTACAAAAAAACTGATACTTTTCGAGATATACAGGGTCAAACAAAAAGTTTGTAAATATAAATTTAATCTCAGTTTTTCCGTCATAACTTTTAACGTTTTTAATTAAAATAAGATTTTTTGATGTAAAATTTAATTTTACACAAAAAAGTATGTCTAAGTTTTTTCAAAAAAACTAATACTTTTCGAGATATATAGTTTCAAACAAAAAGTTTGTAAATATAAATTTAATCTCAGTTTTTCTGTCATAACTTTTAACGTTTTAAATTAAAATAAGATTTTTTGATATTTTTTGATGTAGGACTTAATTTTACATAAATAAGTAATTTTGAGTTTTTTTAAAAGAACTGATACTTTTGGAGATATACAGGGCCAAACAAAAAGTTTGTAAATATAAATTTAATCTCAGTTTATCTGTCATAACTTTTAACGTTTTTAATTAAAATAAGATTTTTTGATGTAGAATTTAATATTAGACAAAAAAGTATTCCTGAATTTTTTCAAAAAAACTAATACTTTTCGAGATATATAGGGTCAAACAAAAAGTTTGTAAATATAAATTTG
Source organism: Altica lythri (assembly GCA_964028335.1). Lineage (NCBI taxonomy): Eukaryota > Metazoa > Arthropoda > Insecta > Coleoptera > Chrysomelidae > Altica > Altica lythri. The sequence continues at coordinate 253,971 of CAXIIO010000427.1, read as the reverse complement.
ATATAAGTTTTACTGTCATAACTTTTAAAGTTTTTAATTAAAATGATGTTTTTTAACGTTTTTTAATGTAAAATTTAATTTTACATAAATAAGTGTTCTTGACTTTTTTTAAAAGAACTGATACTTTTTGAGATATACAGGGTCAAACAAAAAGTTTGTAAATATAAACTTAATCTCAGTTTTTCTGTCATAACTTTTAACGTTTTTAATTAAAATAAGATTTTTTGGGTTTGTTTAATGTAAAATTTAATTTTACATAAAAAATTATTCTTGCGTTTTTTCAAAAAAACTGATACTTTTCGAGATATATAGGGTTAAACAAAAAGTTTGTAAATATAAATTTGATCTTAGTTTTTCTGTTATAACTTTTAACATTTTTAATAAAAATAAGATTTTTTGATGTTTTTTTTTGTAGAATTTAATTTTACATAAATAGGTCTTCCTGAGTTTTTTTAAAAGAACTGATACTTTTGGAGATATACAGGCTCAAACAAAAAGTTTGTAAATATAAATTTAATCTCAGTTTTTCTGTCATAACTTTTAACGTTTTTAATTAAAATAAGATTTTTTGATGTAGAATTTAATATTACACAAAAAAGTATTAATAAGTTTTTTAAAAAAACTAATACTTTTCGAGATATATAGGGTCAAACAGAAAGTTTGTAAATATAAATTTAATCTCAGTTTTTCTGTCATAACTTTTAACGTTTTTAATTAAAATGAGATTTTTTGGGGTTCTTTAATGTAAAATTTAATTTTACATAAATAAGTATTCCTCAGTTTTTTCGAAAGAACTGACACTTTTCGAGATATACAGGGTCAAACAAAAAGTTTTTAAATATAAATTTAATCTCATTTTTTCTGTCATAACTTTTAACGGTTTTAATTAAAATAATATTTTTGGATGTAGAATCTAATATTACACAAAAAAGTATTCTTGAGTTTTTGAAAAAAACTAATACTTTTTGAGATATATAGGGTCAAACAAAAAGTTTGTAAATATAAATTTGATCTTAATTTTTCTGTTATAACTTTTACCGTTTTTAATATAAATAAGATTTTTTTATGTTTTTTTATGTAGAATTTAATATTACACAAAAAAATTTTTCTTAAGTTTTTTTAAAAAACTAATACTTTTCGAGATATATAGGGTCAAACAAAAAGTTTGTAAATATAAATTTGATCTTAGTTTTTCTGTCATAACTTTAAAAAATTTTAATTAAAATGAGGTTTTTTAACGGTTTTTGATGTAAAATTTAATTTTACATAAAAAAGTATTCTTGAGTTTTTTCAAAAAAACTGATACTTTTCGAGATATATAGGGTCAAACAAAAAGTTTGTAAATATAAATTTAATCTCAGTTTTTCTGTCATAACTTTTAACGTTTTTAATTAAAATGAGATTTTTTGGGGTTCCTTAATGTAAAATTTGATTTTACATAAATAAGTATTCCTCAGTTTTTTCGAAAGAACTGACACTTTTCGAGATATACAGGGTCAAACAAAAAGTTTTTAAATATAAATTTAATCTCATTTTTTCTGTCATAACTTTTAACGGTTTTAATTAAAATAATATTTTTGGATGTAGAATCTAATATTACACAAAAAAGTATTCTTGAGTTTTTGAAAAAAACTAATACTTTTTGAGATATATAGGGTCAAACAAAAAGTTTGTAAATATAAATTTGATCTTAATTTTTCTGTTATAACTTTTACCGTTTTTAATATAAATAAGATTTTTTTATGTTTTTTTATGTAGAATTTAATATTATACAAAAAAAATTTTTCCTAAGTTTTTTTAAAAAAACTAATACTTTTCGAGATATATAGGGTCAAACAAAAAGTTTGTAAATATAAATTTGATCTTAGTTTTTCTGTCATAACTTTTAAAGTTTTTAATTAAAATAGGATTTTTTGATGTAAAATTTAATTTTACATAAAAAAGTATTCTTGAGTTTTTTCAAAAAAACTGATACTTTTCGGGATATACAGGGTCAAACAAAAAGTTTGTAATTATAAATTTAATCTTAGTTTTTCTGTCATAACTTTTAACTTTTTTAATTAAAATAAGATTTTCTGATGTTTTTTGATGTAGAATTTAATTTTACATAAATAAGTATTCCTGAGTTTTTTCAAAAGAACTGACACTTTTCGAGATATACAGGGTCAAACAAAAAGTTTGTAAATATAAATTTAATCTCAGTCTGTCATAACTTTTAACGTTTTTAATTAAAATAAGATTTGTCGATGTAGAATCTAATACTACACAAAAAAGTATTCTTGAATTTTTTCAAAAAAACTAATATTTTTCGAGATATATAGGGTCAAACAAAAAGTTTGTAAATATAAATTTGATCTCAGTTTTTCTGTCATAACTTTTAAAGTTTTTAATTAAAATAAGGTTTTTTAACGTTTTTTATTGTAAAATTTAATTTTACATAAATAACTATTCCTGAGTTTTTTCAGAAGAACTGATACTTTTCGAGATATACACGGTCAAACAAAAAGTTTGTAAATATAAATTTAATCTCAGTTTTTCTGTCATAACTTTTAACTTTTTTAATTAAAATAGGATTTTTTGATGTAAAATTTAATTTTACATAAAAAAGTATTCTTGGGTTTTTTCAAAAAAACTGATACTTTTCGAGATATACAGGGTCAAACAAAAAGTTTGTATTTATAAATTTAATCTTAGTTTTTCTGTCATAATTTTAACGTTTTTAATTAAAATAAGATTTTCTGATGTTTTTTGATGTAGAATTTAATATTACATAAAAAAGTATTCCTGAATTTTATTAAAAAAACTAATACTTTTCGAGATATATAGGGTCAAACAAAAAGTTTGTAAATATAAATTTGATCTCAGTTTTTCTGTCATAACTTTTAAAGTTTTTAATTAAAATGAGATTTTTTGATGTAAAATTTAATTTTACATAAAAAAGTATTCTTGAGTTTTTTTAAAAAAACTGATACTTTTCGAGATATACAGGGTCAAACAAAAAGTTTGTAAATATAAATTTAATCTCAGTTTTTCTGTCATAACTTTTAACGTTTTTAATTAAAATAAGATTTGTCGATGTAGAATCTAATACTACACAAAAAAGTATTCTTGAATTTTTTCAAAAAAACTGATACTTTTCGAGATATATAGGGTTAAACAAAAAGTTTGTAAATATAAATTTGATCTTAGTTTTTCTGTTATAACTTTTAACATTTTTAATAAAAATAAGATTTTTTGATGTTTTTTTTTGTAGAATTTAATTTTACATAAATAGGTATTCCTGAGTTTTTTTAAAAGAACTGATACTTTTGGAGATATACAGGCTCAAACAAAAAGTTTGTAAATATAAATTTAATCTCAGTTTTTCTGTCATAACTTTCAACGTTTTTAATTAAAATAAGATTTTTTGATGTAGAATTTAATATTACACAAAAAAGTATTAATAAGTTTTTTAAAAAAACTAATACTTTTCGAGATATATAGGGTCAAACAGAAAGTTTGTAAATATAAATTTAATCTCAGTTTTTCTGTCATAACTTTTAACGTTTTTAATTAAAATGAGATTGTTTGGGGTTCTTTAATGTAAAATTTAATTTTACATAAATAAGTATTCCTCAGTTTTTTCGAAAGAACTGACACTTTTCGAGATATACAGGGTCAAACAAAAAGTTTTTAAATATAAATTTAATCTGATTTTTTCTGTCATAACTTTTAACGGTTTTAATTAAAATAATATTTTTGGATGTAGAATCTAATATTACACAAAAAAGTATTCTTGAGTTTTTGAAAAAAACTAATACTTTTTGAGATATATAGGGTCAAACAAAAAGTTTGTAAATATAAATTTGATCTTAATTTTTCTGTTATAACTTTTACCGTTTTTAATATAAATAAGATTTTTTTATGTTTTTTTATGTAGAATTTAATATTACACAAAAAAAATTTTTCTTAAGTTTTTTTAAAAAAACTAATACTTTTCGAGATATATAGGGTCAAACAAAAAGTTTGTAAATATAAATTTGATCTTAGTTTTTCTGTCATAACTTTTAAAAATTTTAATTAAAATGAGGTTTTTTAACGGTTTTTGATGTAAAATTTAATTTTACATAAAAAAGTATTCTTGAGTTTTTTTAAAAAAACTGATACTTTTCGAGATATATAGGGTCAAACAAAAAGTTTGTAAATATAAATTTAATCTCAGTTTTTCTGTCATAACTTTTAACGTTTTTAATTAAAATGAGATTTTTTGGGGTTCTTTAATGTAAAATTTGATTTTACATAAATAAGTATTCCTCAGTTTTTTCGAAAGAACTGACACTTTTCGAGATATACAGGGTCAAACAAAAAGTTTTTAAATATAAATTTAATCTCATTTTTTCTGTCATAACTTTTAACGGTTTTAATTAAAATAATATTTTTGGATGTAGAATCTAATATTACACAAAAAAGTATTCTTGAGTTTTTAAAAAAAACTAATACTTTTTGAGATATATAGGGTCAAACAAAAAGTTTGTAAATATAAATTTGATCTTAATTTTTCTGTTATAACTTTTACCGTTTTTAATATAAATAAGATTTTTTTATGTTTTTTTATGTAGAATTTAATATTACACAAAAAAAATTTTTCCTAAGTTTTTTTAAAAAAACTAATACTTTTCGAGATATATAGGGTCAAACAAAAAGTTTGTAAATATAAATTTGATCTTAGTTTTTCTGTCATAACTTTTAAAGTTTTTAATTAAAATAGGATTTTTTGATGTAAAATTTAATTTTACATAAAAAAGTATTCTTGAGTTTTTTGAAAAAAACTGATACTTTTCGAGATATACAGGGTCAAACAAAAAGTTTGTAAATATAAATTTGATCTTAATTTTTCTGTCATAACTTTTAACGTTTTTAATTAAAATAAGATTTTTTGATGTTTTTTGATGTAGAATTTAACTTTACATAAATAACTATTCCTGAGTTTTTTCAGAAGAATTGATACTTTTCGAGATATACACGGTCAAACAAAAAGTTTGTAAATATAAATTTAATCTCAGTTTTTCTGTCATAACTTTTAACGTTTTTAATTAAAATAAGATTTGTCGATGTAGAATCTAATACTACACAAAAAAGTATTCTTGAATTTTTTCAAAAAAACTGATACTTTTCGAGATATATAGGGTTAAACAAAAAGTTTGTAAATATAAATTTGATCTTAGTTTTTCTGTTATAACTTTTAACATTTTTAATAAAAATAAGATTTTTTGATGTTTTTTTTTGTAGAATTTAATTTTACATAAATAGGTATTCCTGAGTTTTTTTAAAAGAACTGATACTTTTGGAGATATACAGGCTCAAACAAAAAGTTTGTAAATATAAATTTAATCTCAGTTTTTCTGTCATAACTTTCAACGTTTTTAATTAAAATAAGATTTTTTGATGTAGAATTTAATATTACACAAAAAAGTATTAATAAGTTTTTTAAAAAAACTAATACTTTTCGAGATATATAGGGTCAAACAGAAAGTTTGTAAATATAAATTTAATCTCAGTTTTTCTGTCATAACTTTTAACGTTTTTAATTAAAATGAGATTTTTTGGGGTTCTTTAATGTAAAATTTAATTTTACATAAATAAGTATTCCTCAGTTTTTTCGAAAGAACTGACACTTTTCGAGATATACAGGGTCAAACAAAAAGTTTTTAAATATAAATTTAATCTCATTTTTTCTGTCATAACTTTTAACGGTTTTAATTAAAATAATATTTTTGGATGTAGAATCTAATATTACACAAAAAAGTATTCTTGAGTTTTTGAAAAAAACTAATACTTTTTGAGATATATAGGGTCAAACAAAAAGTTTGTAAATATAAATTTGATCTTAATTTTTCTGTTATAACTTTTACCGTTTTTAATATAAATAAGATTTTTTTATGTTTTTTTATGTAGAATTTAATATTACACAAAAAAAATTTTTCTTAAGTTTTTTTAAAAAAACTAATACTTTTCGAGATATATAGGGTCAAACAAAAAGTTTGTAAATATAAATTTGATCTTAGTTTTTCTGTCATAACTTTTAAAAATTTTAATTAAAATGAGGTTTTTTAACGGTTTTTGATGTAAAATTTAATTTTACATAAAAAAGTATTCTTGAGTTTTTTTAAAAAAACTGATACTTTTCGAGATATATAGGGTCAAACAAAAAGTTTGTAAATATAAATTTAATCTCAGTTTTTCTGTCATAACTTTTAACGTTTTTAATTAAAATGAGATTTTTTGGGGTTCTTTAATGTAAAATTTGATTTTACATAAATAAGTATTCCTCAGTTTTTTCGAAAGAACTGACACTTTTCGAGATATACAGGGTCAAACAAAAAGTTTTTAAATATAAATTTAATCTCATTTTTTCTGTCATAACTTTTAACGGTTTTAATTAAAATAATATTTTTGGATGTAGAATCTAATATTACACAAAAAAGTATTCTTGAGTTTTTGAAAAAAACTAATACTTTTTGAGATATATAGGGTCAAACAAAAAGTTTGTAAATATAAATTTGATCTTAATTTTTCTGTTATAACTTTTACCGTTTTTAATATAAATAAGATTTTTTTATGTTTTTTTATGTAGAATTTAATATTACACAAAAAAAATTTTTCCTAAGTTTTTTTAAAAAAACTAATACTTTTCGAGATATATAGGGTCAAACAAAAAGTTTGTAAATATAAATTTGATCTTAGTTTTTCTGTCATAACTTTTAAAGTTTTTAATTAAAATAGGATTTTTTGATGTAAAATTTAATTTTACATAAAAAAGTATTCTTGAGTTTTTTGAAAAAAACTGATACTTTTCGAGATATACAGGGTCAAACAAAAAGTTTGTAAATATAAATTTGATCTTAATTTTTCTGTCATAACTTTTAACGTTTTTAATTAAAATAAGATTTTTTGATGTTTTTTGATGTAGAATTTAACTTTACATAAATAACTATTCCTGAGTTTTTTTAGAAGAACTGATACTTTTCGAGATATACACGGTCAAACAAAAAGTTTGTAAATATAAATTTAATCTCAGTTTTTCTGTCATAACTTTTAACTTTTTTAATTAAAATAGGATTTTTTGATGTAAAATTTAATTTTACATAAAAAAGTATTCTTGGGTTTTTTCAAAAAAACTAATACTTTTCGAGATATACAGGGTCAAACAAAAAGTTTGTATTTATAAATTTAATCTTAGTTTTTCTGTCATAATTTTAACGTTTTTAATTAAAATAAGATTTTCTGATGTTTTTTGATGTAGAATTTAATATTACATAAAAAAGTATTCCTGAATTTTATCAAAAAAACTAATACTTTTCGAGATATATAGGGTCAAACAAAAAGTTTGTAAATATAAATTTGATCTCAGTTTTTCTGTCATAACTTTTAAAGTTTTTAATTAAAATGAGATTTTTTGATGTAAAATTTAATTTTACATAAAAAACTATTCTTGAGTTTTTTTAAAAAAACTGATACTTTTCGAGATATACAGGGTCAAACAAAAAGTTTGTAAATATAAATTTAATCTCAGTTTTTCTGTCATAACTTTTAACGTTTTTAATTAAAATAAGATTTGTCGATGTAGAATCTAATACTACACAAAAAAGTATTCTTGAATTTTTTCAAAAAAACTAATATTTTTCGAGATATATAGGGTCAAACAAAAAGTTTGTAAATATAAATTTGATCTCAGTTTTTCTGTCATAACTTTTAAAGTTTTTAATTAAAATAAGATTTTTTGGGGTTTTTTAATGTAAAATTTAATTTTACATTAAAAAGTATTCTTGAGTTTTTTCAAAAAAACTGATACTTTTCAAGATATACAGGGTCAAACAAAAAGTTTGTAAATATAAATTTTATCTCAGATTTTCTGTCATAACTTTTAACGTTTTTAATTAAAATAGGATGTTTTGATGTTTTTTTATGTAGATTTTAATATTACACAAAAAAGTATTCTTAAGTTTTTTTAAAAAAACTAATACTTTTCGAGATATATAGGGTCAAACAAACAGTTTGTAAATATAAATATGATCTGTTTTTCTGTCATAACTTTTAAAAATTTTAATTAAAATGAGATTTTTTGGGTTTTTTTGATGTAAAATTTAATTTTACATAAAAAATTATTTTGAGTTTTTTCAAAAAAACTGATACTTTTCGAGATATATAGAGTCAAGCAAAAAGTTTGTAAATATAAATTTGATCTTAGTTTTTCTGTCATAACTTTTAAAGTTTTTAATTAAAATAAGGTTTTTTAACGTTTTTTTTGTAAAATTTAATTTTACATAAAAAAGTATTCCTGAGTTTTTTCAAAAAAACTGATACTTTTCGTGATATACAGGGTCAAACAAAAAATTGTAAATATAAACTTAATCTCAGTTTTTTTGTCATATCTTTTAACGTTTTTAATTAAAATAAGATTTTTTGATGTAGAATCTAATACTACACAAAAAAGTATTCCTGAGTTTTTTCAAAAAAACTAATACTTTTCGAGATATATAGGGTCAAACAAACAGTTTGTAAATATAAATATGATCTGTTTTTCTGTCATAACTTTTAAAAATTTGAATTAAAATCAGATTTTTTGGGTTTTTTTAATGTAAAATTTAATTTTACATAAAAAATTATTCTTGAGTTTTTTCAAAAAAACTGATACTTTTCGAGATATATAGGTTTAAACAAAAAGTTTGTAAATATAAATTTGATTTTTTCTGTCATAACTTTTAAAGTTTTTAATTAAAATAAGGTTTTTTAACGTTTTTTATTGTAAAATTTAATTTTACATAAAAAAGTATTCTTGAGTTTTTTTAAAAAAACTGATACTTTTCGAGATATACAGGGTCAAACAAAAAGTTTGTAAATATAAATTTGATCTTAATTTTTCTGTCATAACTTTTAACGTTTTTAATTAAAATAAGATTTTTTGATGTTTTTTGATGTAGAATTTAATTTTACATAAATAACTATTCCTGAGTTTTTTCAGAAGAACTAATACTTTTCGAGATATACAGGGTCAAACAAAAAGTTTGTAAATATAAATTTAATCTCAGTTTTTCTGTCATAAATTTTAACTTTTTTAATTAAAATAGGATTTTTTGATGTAAAATTTAATTTTACATAAAAAAGTATTCTTGGGTTTTTTTAAAAAAACTGATACTTTTCGAGATATACAGGGTCAAACAAAAAGTTTGTATTTATAAATTTAATCTTAGTTTTTCTGTCATAACTTTTAACGTTTTTAATTAAAATAAGATTTTCTGATGTTTTTTGATGTAGAATTTAATATTACATAAAAAAGAATTTTTGAATTTTTCCAAAAAAACTAATACTTTTCGAGATATATAGGGTCAAACAAAAAGTTTGTAAATATAAATTTGATCTCAGTTTTTCTGTCATAACTTTTAAAGTTTTTAATTAAAATGAGATTTTTTGATGTAAAATTTAATTTTACATAAAAAAGTATTCTTGAGTTTTTTTAAAAAAACTGATACTTTTCGAGATATACAGGGTCAAACAAAAAGTTTGTAATTATAAATTTAATCTTAGTTCTTCTGTCATAACTTTTAACGTTTTTAATTAAAATAAGATTTTCTGATGTATTTTGATGTAGAATTTAATTTTATATAAATAAGTAGTCCTGAGTTTTTTCAAAAGAACTGACACTTTTCGAGATATACAGGGTCAAACAAAAAGTTTGTAAATATAAATTTAATCTCAGTTTTTCTGTCATAACTTTTAACGTTTTTAATTAAAATAAGATTTGTCGATGTAGAATCTAATACTACACAAAAAAGTATTCTTGATTTTTTTTAAAAAAACTAATATTTTTCGAGATATATAGGGTCAAACAAAAAGTTTGTAAATATAAATTTGATCTCAGTTTTTCTGTCATAACTTTTAAAGTTTTTAATTAAAATGAGATTTTTTGGGGTTTTTTAATGTAAAATTTTATTTTACATAAAAAAGTATTCTTGAGTTTTTTCAAAAAAACTGATACTTTTCGAGATATACAGGGTCAAACAAAAAGTTTGTAATTATAAATTTAATCTTAGTTTTTCTGTCATAACTTTTAACGTTTTTAATTATAATAAGATTTTCTGATGTTACGCCAGGCTAAATAAAAAAAAAAAGGTGAAAAAAAGTTTAGCAGATATCTGAAAGTTGTAAATGGTAGGGTAGGTCTTTCTTATGATAAATACATAAAAAGATACAGCCAGATATGCGTCGTTTTTTTATAAACAATGAGAAAAGCCCAAAATTCAGTATTTTGATTGTAAAATTTTTAAAATAAATTTTATAAATAATCGGTAAACTGAAGATCTTGGAGCATAAAAAGAACTTCAATTTTATTTTTTAAGAATTTAAATCAATAAACAATTAAGCCAAATTCGGGTCTTTTTAGCAATATTGAATAAATGGTTATAACTATTGCAATAACAATTGTTAATATCAAACAATTTGTGACAATGAGGACATTATAGGTGTGAATACTTGTGCAAAATTTCAGCCGAATTGGTTTAATAGTTTATGTAAAAAGCTAATTGTTTATCCCAGAGACGAATTTTTTAAACAACTGTTCTTGCCCAAGGAATGGTCCTAGAACGTTTAAGAAAAGTGAAATAAATTCCTTAAGGTTTCAACTTTAAGAATTTATGCAAAAAATGAATTATTTATTACAAAATTGTTGTTAAAAATTATGTTAAAAAATAGTCATTTTTTTCAGTTATAAACATTTACAATAACTTCGTTATTTTTCATTATAATTTATCTTTACAAGTTGATCTGGATAGGTGGTTAAAAAACGCATTCAAAACTAAAAAAAAAAAACTTTATGACCAATAGGAGCCAAGATAACATTTTTTTTTTAACTTATATCTCTTATCTTTATAAAAATTAAGATTCGAAATTTTCACAGATTATAATCAAGGATCTTAATTTTATAATCCATTATATAATTTTGCTATAAGTTAAAAAATCTTTAAGAAATAGCCACCTAAAGTGAAGGTACTCAAGTAAGTATTTCTGGGTGAGGTGATGGGGGGATAACCTCCAGCTCGATTTACTTTTTGAAATTGAGTCTTCTAATCGGAGCGCGCTATAAAATTTTGCGTTATCTCGGCTTCTAAGTAACGTAGAACGTTCATTTTTTTTAAATTTAAGGTAACTCGCCGAAATAATGACATCTGGCACATTTTCATTGTCCTGGAAAATCGGAAAATCTCGGAAAACTTTACACGTTGTATTCTTCAAAATTAAATTACTATAAAATAATAATAAATTAACAAAAAAACATTTACTTTTATTTGGACGCTCTACTTCTTCTTCAATATTTGTGTAACTGATTTCTTCAAATAAGTCGTCGATTCTTTTAGTCTGCTCTTCAGTAAAAGTGGTTTTCCCTGGACATTTAAAATAACTATTTACGTTTATTTGAATTTTATTACCTAATCTAACGGTTTAACTGAAATAAATAAATTATATAACAAAACAAATGTAAATAAAATAAATATAAATAAAAAATAAGCGTTAATAAATATTTTTTACAATTTCTTAGAGTGCATTTTGTTAATATTACACCAATTATAAATAAATAATTGTTAAAACAATTTTATTGTAAAATACAAATTATTTCATTAGAGTAAGAGTAAAAGTAAATGATTTTTTGTTAATTTATTATTATTTTATAGTAATTTAATTTTGAAGAATACAACGCGTAAAGTTTTCCGAGATTTTCCGATTTTCCAGGACAATGAAAATGTGCCAGATGTCATTATTTTGACGAGTTACCCCAAATTTAAAAAAAATGAACGTTCTACGTTACTTAGAAGCCGAGATAACGCAAAATTTTATAGCGCTCCGATTAGAAGACTCAATTTCAAAAAATAAATCGAGCTGGAGGTTATCCCCCCACCACCTCACCCAGAAATACTTACGCGAGTACCTTCACTTTAGGTGGCTATTTCTTAAAGATTTTTTAACTAATAGCAAAATTATATAATGGATTATAAAATTAAGATCCTTGATTATAATCTGTGAAAATTTCGAATATTAATGTTTATAAAGATAAGAGATATAAGTTAAAAAAAAAAGGTTATCTTGGCTCCTATTGGTCATAAAGTTTTTTTTTTTTTAGTTTTGAATGCGTTTTTTAACCACCTATCCAGATCAACTTGTAAAGATAAATTATAATAAAAAATAACGAAATTATTGTAAATGTTTATAACTGAAAAAAATGACTATTTTTTAACATCATTTTTAACAACAATTTTGTAATAAATAATTCATTTTTTGCATAAATTCTTAAAGTTGAAACCTTAAGGAATTTATTTCACTTTTCTTAAACGTTCTAGGGCCATTCCTTGGGCAAGAACAGTTGTTTAAATAATTCGTCTCTGGGATAAACAATTAGCTTTTTACATAAACTATTAAACCAATTTGGCTGAAATTTTGCACACATATTAACCCCTATAATGCCCTCATTGTCACAAATTGTTTGACATTTACAATTGTTATTGCAATAGTTATAACCATTTATTCAATATTGCTAAAAAGACCCGTATTTAGCTTAATTGTTTATTGATTTAACTTCTTAAAAAATAAAATTGAAGGTCTTTTTATGCTCCAAGATCTTCAGTTTACCGATTATTTATAAAATTTAATTTAAAAATTTTACAATCAATATACTGAATTTTGGGCTTTTCTCATTGTTTATAAAAAAACGACGCATATCTGGCTGTATCTTTTTATGTATTTATCATAAGAAAGACCTCCCCTACCATTTACAACTTTCAGATATCTGCTAAACTTTTTTACCCGAAATATATATTTTTTTTCTCTGTAGCCTGGGGTATGTTTTTTGATGTAGAATTTAATATTACATAAAAAAGTATTCCTGAATTTTTTCAAAAAAACTAATACTTTTCGAGATATATAGGGTCAAACAAAAAGTTTGTAAATATAAATTTGATCTCAGTTTTTCTGTCATAACTTTTAAAGTTTTTAATTAAAATGAGATTTTTTAATGTAAAATTAAATTTTACATAAAAAAGTATTCTTGAGTTTTTTCAAAAAAACTGATACTTTTCGAGATATACAGGGTCAAACAAAAAGTTTGTAATTATAAATTTAATCTTAGTTTTTCTGTCATAACTTTTAACGTTTTTAATTAAAATAAGATTTTCTGATGTTTTTTGATGTACAATTTAATTTTACATAAATAAGTATTCCTGAGTTTTTTCAAAAGAACTGACACTTTTCGAGATATACAGGGTCAAACAAAAAGTTTGTAAATATAAATTTAATCTCAGTTTTTCTGTCATAACTTTTAACGTTTTTAATTAAAATAAGATTTTTTTGATGTAGAATTTAATATTACACAAAAAAGTATTCCTAAGTTTTTTCAAAAAAAACTAATACTTTTCGACGTATATATATATATGGTCAAACAAATAGTTTGTAAATATAAATTTGATCTTAGTTTTTCTGTCATATCTTTTAAAGCTTTTAATTAAAAAGAGGTTTTTTAACGTTTTTTGATGTAAAATTTAATTTTACATAAATAAGTATTTTTGAGTTTTTTCAAAAGAACTGATACTTTTCGAGATATACAGGGTCAAACAAAAAGATTGTAAATATAAACTTAATATCAGTTTTTCTGTCATAACTTTTAACGTTTTTAATTAAAATAAGATTTTTCGATGTAGAATCTAATACTACACAAAAAAATATTCTTGAATTTTTTCAAAAAAACTGATACTTTTCGAGATATATAGGTTCAAACAAAAAGTTTGTAAATATAAATTTGATCTTAGTTTTTCTGTCATAACTTTTAAAGTTTTTAATTAAAATAAGGTTTTTTAACGTTTTTTATTGTAAAATTTAATTTTACATAAAAAAGTATTCTTGAGTTTTTTTAAAAAAACTGATACTTTTCGAGATATACAGGGTCAAACAAAAAGTTTGTAAATATAAATTTGATCTTAATTTTTCTGTCATAACTTTTAACGTTTTTAATTAAAATAAGATTTTTTGATGTTTTTTGATGTAGAATTTAATTTTACATAAATAACTATTCCTGAGTTTTTTCAGAAGAACTGATACTTTTCGAGATATACAGGGTCAAACAAAAAGTTTGTAAATATAAATTTAATCTCAGTTTTTCTGTCATAACCTTTAACTTTTTTAATTAAAATAGGATTTTTTGATGTAAAATTTATTTTACATAAAAAAGTATTCTTGGGTTTTTTCAAAAAAACTGATACTTTTCGAGATATACAGGGTCAAACAAAAAGTTTGTATTTATAAATTTAATCTTAGTTTTTCTGTCATAACTTTTAACGTTTTTAATTAAAATAAGATTTTCTGATGTTTTTTGATGTAGAATTTAATATTACATAAAAAAGTATTCCTGAATTTTTTCAAAAAAACTAATACTTTTCGAGATATATAGGGTCAAACAAAAAGTTTGTAAATATAAATTTGATCTCAGTTTTTCTGTCATAACTTTTAAAGTTTTTAATTAAAATGAGATTTTTTGATGTAAAATTTAATTTTACATAAAAAAAGTATTTTTGAGTTTTTTTAAAAAAACTGATACTTTTCGAGATATACAGGGTCAAACAAAAAGTTTGTAATTATAAATTTAATCTTAGTTTTTCTGTCATAACTTTTAACGTTTTTAATTAAAATAAGATTTTCTGATGTATTTTGATGTAGAATTTAATTTTACATAAATAAGTAGTCCTGAGTTTTTTCAAAAGAACTGACACTTTTCGAGATATACAGGGTCAAACAAAAAGTTTGTAAATATAAATTTAATCTCAGTTTTTCTGTCATAACTTTTAACGTTTTTAATTAAAATAAGATTTGTCGATGTAGAATCTAATACTACACAAAAAAGTATTCTTGAATTTGTTTAAAAAAACTAATATTTTTCGAGATATATAGGGTCAAACAAAAAGTTTGTAAATATAAATTTGATCTCAGTTTTTCTGTCATAACTTTTAAAGTTTTTAATTAAAATGAGATTTTTTGGGGTTTTTTAATGTAAAATTTTATTTTATATAAAAAAGTATTCTTGAGTTTTTTCAAAAAAACTGATACTTTTCGAGATATACAGGGCCAAAAAAAAGTTTGTAATTATAAATTTAATCTTAGTTTTTCTGTCATAACTTTTAACGTTTTTAATTATAATAAGATTTTCTGATGTTAGGCCAGGCTAAATAAAAAAAAAAAGGTGAAAAAAAGTTTAGCAGATATCTGAAAGTTGTAAATGGTAGGGAAGGTCTTTCTTATGATAAATACATAAAAAGATACAGCCAGATATGCGTCGTTTTTTTATAAACAATGAGAAAAGCCCAAAATTCAGTATTTTGATTGTAAAATTTTTAAATTAAATTTTATAAATAATCGGTAAACTGAGGATCTTGGACCATAAAAAGACCTTCAATTTGTTTTTTAAGAATTTAAATCAATAAACAATTAAGCCAAATTCGGGTCTTTTTAGCAATATTGAATAAATGGTTATAACTATTGCAATAACAATTTTAAATATCAAACAATTTGTGACAATAAAGACATTATACGTGTTAATATGTGTGCAAAATTTCAGCCGAATTGGTTTAATAGTTTATGTAAAAAGCTAATTGTTTATCCCAGAGACGAATTTTTTAAACAACTGTTTTTGCCCAAGGAATGGTCCTAGAACGTTTAAGAAAAGTGAAATGAATTCCTTAAGGTTTCAACTTTAAGAATTTATGCAAAAAATGAATTATTTATTACAAAATTGTTGTTAAAAATGATGTTAAAAAATAGTCATTTTTTTCAGTTATAAACATTTACAATAACTTCGTTATTTTTCATTATAATTTATCTTTACAAGTTGATCTGGATAGGTGGTTAAAAAATGCATTCAAAACTAAAAAAAAAAAAACTTTATGACCAATAGGAGCCAAGATAACATTTTTTTTTTAACTTATATCTCTTATCTTTATAAAAATTAAGATTCGAAATTTTCACAGATTATAATCAAGGATCTTAATTTTATAATCCATTATATAATTTTGCTATAAGTTAAAAAATCTTTAAGAAATAGCCACCTAAAGTGAAGGTACTCGCGTAAGTATTTCTGGGTAAGGTGGTGGGGGGATAACCTCCAGCTCGATTAACTTTTTGAAATTGAGTCTTCTAATCGGAGCGCGCTATAAAATTTTGCTTTATCTCGGCTTCTAAGTAACGTAGAACGTTCATTTTTTTTAAATTTGGGGTAACTCGTCGAAATAATGACATCTGGCACATTTTCATTGTCCTGGAAAATCGGAAAATCTCGGAAAACTTTACGCGTTGTATTCTTCAAAATTAAATTACTATAAAATAATAATAAATTAACAAAAAAACATTTACTTTTACTCTTACTCTAATGAAATAATTTATATTTTACAATAAAATTGTTTTAACAATTATTTATAATTCAGTTAATTGGTATAATATTAACAAAATACACTCTAAGAAATTGTAAAAAATATTTATTAATTCTTGTCTTCATCCTCCATTCTAAATCTTTTATTTGGACGCTCTACTTCTTCTTCAATATTTGTGTAACTGATTTCTTCAAATAAGTCGTCGATTCTTCTAGTCTGCTCTTCAGTAAAAGTGGTTTTCCCTGGACATTTGAAATAACTATTTACGTTTATTTGAATTTTATTACCTAATCTAACGGTTTAACTGAAATAAATAAATTATATAACAAAACGAATGTAAATAAAATAAATATAAATAAAAAATAAGCGTTAATAAATATTTTTTACAATTTCTTAGAGTGCATTTTGTTAATATTACACCAATTATAAATAAATAATTGTTAAAACAATTTTATTGTAAAATACAAATTATTTCATTAGAGTAAGAGTAAAAGTAAATGATTTTTTGTTGATTTATTATTATTATATAGTAATTTAATTTTGAAGAATACAACGCGTAAAGTTTTCCGAGATTTTCCGATTTTCCAGGACAATGAAAATGTGCCAGATGTCATTATTTTGACGAGTTACCCCAAATTTAAAAAAAATGAACGTTCTACGTTACTTAGAAGCCGAGATAACGCAAAATTTTATAGCGCTCCGATTAGAAGACTCAATTTCAAAAAATAAATCGAGCTGGAGGTTATCCCCCCACCACCTCACCCAGAAATACTTACGCGAGTACCTTCACTTTAGGTGGCTATTTTTTAAAGATTTTTTAACTAATAGCAAAATTATATAATGGATTATAAAATTAAGATCCTTGATTATAATCTGTGAAAATTTCGAATATTAATGTTTATAAAGATAAGAGATATAAGTTAAAAAAAAAGTTTATCTTTGCTCCTATTGGTCATAAAGTTTTTTTTTTTAGTTTTGAATGCGTTTTTTAACCACCTATCCAGATCAACTTGTAAAGATAAATTATAATAAAAAATAACGAAATTATTGTAAATGTTTATAACTGAAAAAAATGACTATTTTTTAACATCATTTTTAACAACAATTTTGTAATAAATAATTCATTTTTTGCATAAATTCTTAAAGTTGAAACCTTAAGGAATTTATTTCACTTTTCTTAAACGTTCTAGGATCATTCCTTGGGCAAGAACAGTTGTTTAAATAATTCGTCTCTGGGATAAACAATTAGCTTTTTACATAAACTATTAAACCAATTCGGCTGAAATTTTGCACACATGTTAACACCTATAATACCCTCATTGTCACAAATTGTTTGACATTTACAATTGCTATTGCAATAGTTATAACCATTTATTCAATATTGCTAAAAAGACCCATATTTAGCTTAATTGTTTATTGATTTAAATTCTTAAAAAACAAAATTGAAGGTCTTTTTATGCTCCAAGATCTTCAGTTTACCGATTATTTATAAAATTTAATTTAAAAATTTTACAATCAAAATACTGAATTTTGGGCATTTCTCATTGTTTATAAAAAAACGACGCATATCTGGCTGTATCTTTTTATGTATTTATCATAAGAAAGACCTCCCCTACCATTTACAACTTTCAGATATCTGCTAAACTTTTTTACCCGAAATGTCTATTTTTTTTCTCTGTAGCCTGGGGTATGTTTTTTGATGTAGAATTTAATATTACATAAAAAAGTATTCCTGAATTTTTTCAAAAAAACTAATACTTTTCGAGATATATAGGGTCAAACAAAAAGTTTGTAAATATAAATTTGATCTCAGTTTTTCTGTCATAACTTTTAAAGTTTTTAATTAAAATGAGATTTTTTAATGTAAAATTTAATTTTACATAAAAAAGTATTCCTGAGTTTTTTCAAAAAAACTGATACTTTTCGAGATATACAGGGTCAAACAAAAAGTTTGTAATTATAAATTTAATCTTAGTTTTTCTGTCATAACTTTTAACGTTTTTAATTAAAATAAGATTTTCTGATGTTTTTTGATGTAGAATTTAATTTTACATAAATAAGTATTCCTGAGTTTTTTCAAAAGAACTGACACTTTTCGAGATATACAGGGTCAAACAAAAAGTTTGTAATTATAAATTTAATCTTAGTTTTTCTGTCATAACTTTTCACGTTTTAAATTAAAATAAGATTTTCTGATGTTTTTTGATGTAGAATTTAATTTTACATAAATAAGTACTCCTGAGTTTTTTTAAAAGAACTGTCACTTTGCGAGATATACAGGGTCAAACAAAAAGTTTGTAAATATAAATTTAATCTCAGTTTTTCTGTCATAACTTTTAACGTTTTTAATTAAAATAAGATTTGTCGATGTAGAATCTAATACTACACAAAAAAGTATTCTTGAATTTTTTCAAAAAAACTAATATTTTTCGAGATATATAGGGTCAAACAAAAAGTTTGTAAATATAAATTTGATCTCAGTTTTTCTGTCATAACTTTTAAAGTTTTTAATTTAAATAAGATTTTTTGGGGTTTTTTAATGTAAAATTTAATTTTACATAAAAAAGTATTCTTGAGTTTTTTCAAAAAAACTAATACTTTTCGAGATATACAGGGTCAAACAAAAAGTTTGTAATTATAAATTTAATCTTAGTTTTTCTGTCATAACTTTTAACGTTTTTAATTAAGATAAGATTTTCTGATGTTTTTTGATGTAGAATTTAATTTTACATAAATAAGTATTCCTGAGTTTTTTTAAAAGAACTGACACTTTTCGAGATATACAGGGTCAAACAAAAAGTTTGTAAATATAAATTTGATCTTAGTTTTTCTGTCATATCTTTTAAAGTTTTTAATTAAAAAGAGGTTTTTTAACGTTTTTTGATGTAAAATTTAATTTTACATAAATAAGTATTTTTGAGTTTTTTCAAAAGAACTGATACTTTTCGAGATATACAGGGTCAAACAAAAAGATTGTAAATATAAACTTAATCTCAGTTTTTCTGTCATAACTTTTAAAGTTTTTAATGAAAATAAGGGTTTTTAACTTTCTTTATTTTAAAATTTAATTTTACATAAAAAAGTATTTCTGAGTTTTTTCAAAAAAACCAATACTTTTCTAGATATATAGGGTCAAACAAAAAGTTTGTAAATATAAATTTGATCTTAATTTTTCTTTTATAACTTTTACCGTTTTTAATATAAATAAGATTTTTTGATGTTTTTTTATGTAGAATTTAATATTACACAAAAAAGTATTCTTAAGTTTTTTTAAAAAAACTAATACTTTTCGAGATATATAGGGTCAAACAAAAAGTTTGTAAATATAAATTTGATCTTAGTTTTTCTGTCATAACTTTTAAAGTTTTAATTAAAATGAGGTTTTTTAACGTTTTTTGATGTAAAATTTAATTTAACATAAATAAGTATTCTAGAGTTTTTTCAAAAGAACTGATACTTTTCGAGATATACAGGGTCAAACAAAAAGTTTGTAAATATAAACTTAATCTCAGTTTTTCTGTCATAACTTTTAACGTTTTTAATTAAAATAAGATTTTTTGATGTAGAATCTAATACTACACAAAAAAGTATTCTTGAGTTTTTCCAAAAAAAGTAATACTTTTCGAGATATATAGGGTCAAACAAAAAGTTTGTAAATATAAATTTGATCTCAGTTTTTCTGTCATAACTTTTAAAGATTTTAATTAAAATAAGATTTTTTAACGTTTTTTATTGTAAAATTTAATTTTACATAAAAAATTATTCTTGAGTTTTTTCAAAAAAACTGATACTTTTCGAGATATATAGGGTCAAACAAAAAGTTTGTAAATATAAATTTGATCTTAGTTTTTCTGTCATAACTTTTAAAGTTTTTAATTAAAATAAGATTTTTTAACGTTTTTTATTGTATAATTTAATTTTACATAAAAAATTATTCTTGAGTTTTTTCAAAAAAACTGATACTTTTCGAGATATATAGGGTCAAACAAAAAGTTTGTAAATATAAATTTGATCTTAGTTTTTCTGTCATAACTTTTAAAGTTTTTAAATAAAATAAGGTTTTTTAACGTTTTTGATTGTAAAATTTAATTTTACATAAAAAAGTGTTCCTGAGTTTTTTCAAAAAAACTGATACTTTTCAAGATATACAGGGTCAAACAAAAAGTTTGTAAATATAAATTTAATCTCAGTTTTTCTGTCATAACTTTTAAAGTTTTTAATTAAAATGAGGTTTTTTAACGTTTTTTGATGTAAAATTTAATTCTACATAAATAAGTATTCCTGAGTTTTTTCCAAAGAACTGATACTTTTCGAGATATACAGGGTCAAACAAAAAGTTTGTAAATATAAACTTAATCTCAGTTTTTCTGTCATAGCTTTTAACGTTTTTAATTAAAATGAGGTTTTTTAACGTTTTTTGATGTAAAATTTAATTCTACATAAATAAGTATTCCTGAGTTTTTTCCAAAGAACTGATACTTTTCGAGATATACAGGGTCAAACAAAAAGTTTGTAAATATAAACTTAATCTCAGTTTTTCTGTCATAGCTTTTAACGTTTTTAATTAAAATGAGGTTTTTTAACGTTTTTTGATGTAAAATTTAATTCTACATAAATAAGTATTCCTGAGTTTTTTCCAAAGAACTGATACTTTTCGAGATATACAGGGTCAAACAAAAAGTTTGTAAATATAAATTTAATCTCAGTTTTTCTGTCATAACTTTTAATGTTTTTAATTAAAATAAGATTTTCTGATGGTTTTTGATGTAGAATTTAATTTTACATAAATAAGTATTCCTGAGTTCTTTCAAAAGAACTGATACTTTTCGAGATATACAGGGTCAAACAAAAAGTTTGTAAATATAAATTTAATCTCAGTTTTTCTGTCATAACTTTTAAAGTTTTTAATTAAAATGAGGTTTTTTAACGTTTTTTGATGTAAAATTTAATTCTACATAAATAAGTATTCCTGAGTTTTTTCCAAAGAACTGATACTTTTCGAGATATACAGGGTCAAACAAAAAGTTTGTAAATATAAACTTAATCTCAGTTTTTCTGTCATAGCTTTTAACGTTTTTAATTAAAATAAGATTTTTTGATGTAGAATCTAATACTACACAAAAAAGTATTCCTAAGTTTTTTCAAAAAAACTAATACTTTTCGAGATATATAGGGTCAAACAAAAAGTTTGTAAATATAAATTTGATCTTAGTTTTTCTGTCATAACTTTTAAAGTTTTTAATTAAAATAAGGTTTTTTAACGTTTTTTATTGTAAAATTTAATTTTACATAAAAAAGTGTTCTTGGATTTTTTTAAAAAAACTGATACTTTTCAAGATATACAGGGTCAAACAAAAAGTTTGTAAATATAAATTTAATCTCAGTTTTTCTGTCATAACTTTTAACGTTTTTAATTAAGATAAGATTTTCTGATGTTTTTTGATGTAGAATTTAATTTTACATAAATAAGTATTTTTGAGTTTTTTCAAAAGAACTGATACTTTTCGAGATATACAGGGTCAAACAAAAAGTTTGTAAATATAAATTTAATCTCAGTTTTTCTGTCATAACTTTTAACGTTTTTAATTAAAATAAGATTTTTTTGATGTAGAATTTAATATTACACAAAAAAGTATTCTTGAATTTTTTCAAAAAAACTAATACTTTCGAGATATATAGGGTCAAACAAAAAGTTTGTACATATAAATTTGATCACAGTTTTTCTGTTATAACTAGAGCTTGGAAAATATGCATTTAAAATATCCGAAATATGCATGCAAATATGCACTTAAAATTTGTCTAATATGCACTTATACATGCAATTATGCTTTTATATATGCACCTATTATAATATTAAGATTAAGTTTAAATTAAAAAAAAAATTAATAAAATAACACAAAAAAGATGGTTTATTTATAAAAAAATAATATTACTCTTATTGGCTAGAATAATATACATACTAAATACAATAACAACCTACAACTATTTATCCATTGGCATAAAAACAATATGTAACTAAATATTTGTCCTTAGTATCGATATTTAAACTTTGACGGCGGTCTGTAAAAATTTGCTTATAATTGGAAAATGTTCTTTCCCCTTCACAAAAAGTAATAGGGGTAATAATTTAAATTTACACAACATATTGTAATTATAATTTTCATTACTTCTATTTCTCTCTAATATTTCATTAAATTCGCATAATGTATTAAATCCCTCATTTTTATTTAAAATGTACATTAGTTTTTCTTGTATATTACTTGCCCCTTTACATTTAACAATTATTTCTTTTAAAGAATGTACAATATTAATGCTACAATTAAGAGTCATATTTCTTGCTTCAAGTTTTTTAATACCATCTGCAATTGACAAGTAATTATCTTTTATAAAAATTAGATTTTTTTTAATTAGTTGATTTTTAAATAAAATATGACATTCTTCAATAGCCGCAGAACCTTTACTGTCAAATTCAGAAATAACATTTTTAATTCCCTCATAATTTTCGGCGATAAACTTAACACTATTCAACCAAGTTCCCCACCGTGTAAGAACAGGTTCAGGTGGTAAAGGTAAACCGGGTAGTTTTTCTCTATATACTTGAATTCTTAAAGGTGACTTCACAAAAACTTTTTTTATATTATTAATTAAACTATTTACTTGGGGGTATTCCAATCTAACTGCTTCGGCAACTCGATTTAAGCCATGAGCTAAACATGTACAATGAACCAATTTTGGATAAAATATTTTTAAATTTTCAGCAGCTTTAATCATATAAGCTGGACCGTCACTTAACATTAACAGAATATTTTCGGAAGGTATTTGATGAGGTAAATAAAAATTCATAATTGTTTCATTAACAAACCGTGCAACTGTTAGATTATTGGTTTTTTCTAGCAATTTGGTACTAATCAAATATCCTTGACCGGGTTCATTTTCATTTAAAACCCCTATAACAAAATTAGCTATGTAACGACCTTGTGCATCGGTTGTTTTATCAACGGAGAACCAGATACAATTATTGACAATTTTTTGTTTTATTGTAGCCATCACTGAATTGTAACTTTCATTAACATATTTTTTCCTTAATGTAGAAGAACTTGGTATATTAATATTTGGTTGACAATTTTTTTTTAAAAAAGATTGAATCCAATTTATATATTGGAATATTGCATCCTAAAAAAAGATCGCATAAATCCTTGTTAAATGTCTCCTGTGCAGAACTGCAATTCCCAATATTTTCCCGTAACTTTTTCTTTAGGTAACTGTTTTTTTGAAATGTGATTAGCCGTTAGCACATGCTGATCAATTTAAAATTTTTTCAAACATCTAATCTATTAAAAAAAAGATACAATGAGAATAACAATTTTTTATGTCGCATATTTAAACTTATAAAGTTATAAATAAATATTAAAAACTTACCGTTTTATTACATAAGGTACAAAAATCGTGCGTGGAATCCACAGTTTTTAAAAAACGTTTACTAATAATCCACTTTTTTATTAAGGCTGTTTTGTCTAATGGTTGCTTCGGCATTTTGTATTCACCACAATACTTTTACTAAGAGACAAAACTTATGAGTGAAGAGATTTCTTTCAAACGGATAATTTATTTTAGGTAATATTAAGTATTCAGGTATAAATATAATTTTCAAAAAAATGTATAATAGAATTAAGTTCTACTCAGGTACAACGGAGGTCGAAGGTAATAAAAATAAATATTGGGATTTCCCATAATTCCAAGTAAACTGTTTAAAATTAAAGGATTTATCAAAAATAGATCTAATATGCAAAATAAAATTTTGCATATGCATTTATGTAGTTTATTGAAAATATGCCTGTATGCATTTAATATGCATTATGCATATTTTCCAAGCTCTAGTTATAACTTTTACCGTTTTTAATATAAATAAGATTTTTTGATGTTTTTTTATGTAGAATTTAATATTACACAAAAAAAGTATTTTTAAGTTTTTTTAAAAAAACTAATACATTTCGAGATATATAGGGTCAAACAAAAAGTTTGTAAATATAAATTTGATCTTAGTTTTTCTGTCATAACCTTTAAAGTTTTTAATTAAAATGAGGTTTTTTAACGTTTTTTGATGTAAAATTTAATTTTACATAAAAAAGTATTCTTGAGTTTTTTTAAAAAAACTGGTACTTTTCGAGATATACAGGGTCAAACAAAAAGTTTGTAAATATAAATTTGATCTTAGTTTTTCTGTCATATCTTTTAAAGTTTTTAATTAAAAAAAAGTTTTTTAACATTTTTTGATGTACAATTTAATTTTACATAAATAGGTATTCTTGAGTTTTTTCAAAAGAACTGATACTTTTTGAGATATACAGGGTCAAAAAAAAGTTTGTAAATATAAACTTAATCTCAGTTTTTTTGTCATAACTTTTAACGTTTTTAATTAAAATAAGTTTTGTCAATGTAGAATCTAATACTACACAAAAAAGTATTCTTGAATTTTTTCAAAAGAACTAATATTTTTCGAGATATATAGGGTCAAACAAAAAGTTTGTAAATATAAATTTGATCTCAGTTTTTCTGTCATAACTTTTAAAGTTTGTAATTAAAATAAGATCATTTTGGGTTTTTTAATGTAAAATTTAATTTTACTTAAAAAAGTATTCTTGAGTTTTTTCAAAACAACTAATACTTTTTGAGATATACAGGGTCAAACAAAAAGTTTGTAATTATAAATTTAATCTTAGGTTTTCTGTCATAACTTTTAACGTTTTTAATTAAAATAAGATTTTCTGATGTTTTTTGATGTAGAATTTAATATTACATAAAAAAGTATTCCTGAGTTCTTTCAAAAGAACTTATACTTTTCGAGATATACAGGGTCAAACAAAAAGTTTGTAAATATAAATTTAATCTCAGTTCTTCTGTCATAAATTTAAAGTTTTTAATTAAAATAAGGTCTTTTAACTTTTTTTGATGTAAAATTTAATTTTACATAAATAAGTGCTCCTGAGTTTTTTCAAAAGAACTGACACTTTTCGAAATATACAGGGTCAAACAAAAAGTTTGTAAATATAAATTTAATCTCAGTTTTTCTGTCATAACTTTTAACGTTTTTAATTAAAATAAGATTTGTCGATGTAGAATCTAATACTACACAAAAAAGTATTCTTGAAAACTAATATTTTTCGAGATATATAGGGTCAAACAAAAAGTTTGTAAATATAAATTTGATCTCAGTTTTTCTGTCATAACTTTTAAAGTTTTTAATTTAAATGAGATTTTTTGGGGTTTTTTAATGTAAAATTTAATTTTACATAAAAAAGTATTCTTGAGTTTTTTCAAAAAAACTAATACTTTTTGAGATATACAGGGTCAAACAAAAAGTTTGTTAATATATTAAATTTAATTTTACATAAAAAAGTATTCTCGAGTTTTTTCCAAAAAAACTGATACTTTTCGAGATATACAGGGTCAAACAAAAAGTTTGTAAATATAAATTTTATCTCAGTTTTTCTGTCATAACTTTTAACGTTTTTAATTAAAATAAGATATTTTGATGTTTTTTAATGTAGAATTTAATATTACACAAACAAGTGTTTTAAAGTTTTTTCAACAAAACTAATGCTTTTCTAGATATATAGGGTCAAACAAAAAGTTTGTAAATATAAATTTGATCTTAATTTTTCTGTTATAACTTTTACCGTTTTTAATATAAATAAGATTTTTTGATGTTTTTTTATGTAGAATTTAATATTACACAAAAAAAGTATTTTTAAGTTTTTTTAAAAAAACTAATACTTTTCGAGATATATAGGGTCAAACAAAAAGTTTGTAAATATAAATTTGATCTTAGTTTTTTCTGTCATAACCTTTAAAGTTTTTAATTAAAATGAGGTTTTGTAACGTTTTTTGATGTAAAATTTAATTTTACATAAAAAAGTATTCTTGAGTTTTTTTCAAAAAACTGGTACTTTTCGAGGTATACAGGGTCAAACAAAAAGTTTGTAAATATAAATTTGATCTTAGTTTTTCTGTCATATCTTTTAAAGTTTTTAATTAAAAAGAGGTTTTTTAACATTTTTTGATGTACAATTTAATTTTACATAAATAAGTATTCCTGAGTTTTTTCAAAAGAACTGATACTTTTCGAGATATACAGGGTCAAAAAAAAGTTTGTAAATATAAACTTAAACTCAGTTTTTTTGTCATAACTTTTAACGTTTTTAATTAAAATAAGATTTGTCAATGTAGAATCTAATACTACACAAAAAAGTATTCTTGAATTTTTTTCAAAAAAAAACTAATATTTTTCGATATATATAGGGTCAAACAAAAAGTTTGTAAATATAAATTTGATCTCAGTTTTTCTGTCATAACTTTTAAAGTTTTTGATTAAAATAAGATTTTTTGGGGTTTTTTGATGTAAAATTTAATTTTACATAAAAAAGTATTCTTGAGTTTTTTCAAAAAAACTGATACTTTTCGAGATATACAGGGTCAAACAAAAAGTTTGTAAATATAAATTTTATCTCAGTTTTTCTGTCATAACTTTTAAAGTTTTTAATTAAAATAAGATGTTTTGATGTTTTTTTATGTAGATTTTAATATTACACAAAAAAGTATTCTTAAGTTTTTTAGAAAAAACTAATAATTTTCGAGATATATAGGGTCAAACAAAAAGTTTGTAAATATAAATTTGATCTTAGTTTTAATGTCATAACTTTAAACATTTTAAATTAAAATAAAATTTTTTGGGTTTTTTTGATGTAAAATTTAATTTTACATAAAAAATTATTCTCGAGTTTTTTTAAAAAAACTGATACTTTTCGAGATATATTGGGTCAAACAAAAAAATTGTAAATTTAAACTTAATCTCAGTTTTTTGTCATATCTTTTAACGTTTTTAATTAAAATAACATTTTTTGATGTAGAATCTAATACTACACAAAAAAGTATTCTTGATTTTTTTTAAAAAAACTAATACTTTTCGAGATATATAGGGTCAAACAAACATTTTGTAAATATAAATATGATCTCAGTTTTTCTGTCATAACTTTTAAAGATTTTAATTAAAATGAGATTTTTTGGTATTTTTTGATGTAAAATTTAATTTTACATAAAAAATTATTCCTGAGTTTTTTCAAAAAAACTGATACTTTTCGAGATATATAGGTTCAAACAAAAAGTTTGTAAATATAAATTTGATCTTGGTTTTTCTGTCATAACTTTTAAAGTTTTTAATTAAAATAAGGTTTTTTAACGTTTTTTATTGTAGCATTTAATTTTACATAAAAAAGTATTCCTGAGTTTTTTTAAAAAAACTGATACTTTTCGAGATATACAGGGTCAAACAAAAAGTTTGTAAATATAAATTTGATCTTAATTTTTCTGTCATAACTTTTAACGTTTTTAATTAAAATAAGATTTTTTGATGTTTTTTGATGTAGAATTTAATTTTACATAAATAACTATTCTTGAGTTTTTTCAGAAGAACTGATACTTTTCGAGATATACAGGGTCAAACAAAAAGTTTGTAAATATAAATTTAATCTCAGTTTTTCTGTCATAACTTTTAACTTTTTTAATTAAAATAGGATTTTTTGATGTAAAATTTAATTTTACATAAAAAAGTATTCTTGAGTTTTTTCAAAAAAACTGATACTTTTCGAGATATACAGGGTCAAACAAAAAGTTTGTAATTATAAATTTAATCTTAGTTTTTCTGTCATAACTTTTAACGTTTTTAATTAAAATAATATTTTTGGATGTAGAATCTAATATTACACAAAAAAGTATTCTTGAGTTTTTCCAAAAAAACTAATACTTTTTAAGATATATAGGGTTAAACAAAAAGTTTGTAAATATAAATTGGATCTCAGTTTTTCTGTCATAACTTTTAACTTTTAACTTTTAACGTTTTTAATTAAAATAATATGTTTTGATGTAGAATTTAATATTACACAAAAAAGTATTCCTAAATTTTTTAAAAAAAACTAATACTTTTCGAGATATATACTGTCAAACAGAAAGTTTGTAAATATAAATTTGATCTCAGTTTTACTGTCATAACTTTTAAAGTTTTTAATTAAAATGAGATTTTTTGGGGTTCTTTAATGTAAAATTTAATTTTACATAAATAAGTATTCCTCAGTTTTTTCGAAAGAATTGACACTTTTCGAGATATACAGGGTCAAACAAAAAGTTTTTAAATATAAATTTAATCTCAGTTTTTCTGTCATAACTTTTAACGTTTTTAATTAAAATAATATTTTTGGATGTAGAATCTAATATTACACAAAAAAGTATTCTTGAGTTTTTCCAAAAAAACTAATACTTTTTAAGATATATAGGGTTAAACAAAAAGTTTGTAAATATAAATTGGATCTCAGTTTTTCTATCATAACTTTTAAAATTTGTAATTAAAATGGGATTTTTTGGGGTTTTTTAATGTAAAATTTATTTCTACATAAAAAAGTAATCTTCAGTTTTTCCAAGAAAACTGATACTTTTTGAAATATACAGGGTCAAACAAAAAGTTTGTAAATATAAATTTAATCTCAGTTTTTCTGTCATAACTTTTAACGTTTTTAATTAAAATACAATTTTTTGATGTTCTTTGATGTAGAATTTAATATTACGCAAAAAAGTATTCTTAAGGTTTTTCAAAAAAACTAATACTTTTCGAGATATATAGGGTCAAACAAAAAGTTTGTAAATATAAATTTGATCTTAGTTTTTCTGTCATAACTTTTAAAGTTTTTAAATAAAATGAGGTTTTTTAACGTTTTTTAATGTAAAATTTAATTTTACATAAAAAAGTATTCTTGAGTTTTTTCAAAAAAACTGGTACTTCTCGAGACATACAAGGTCAAACAAAAAGTTTGTAAATATAAATTTGATCTTAGTTTTTCTGTCATATCTTTTAAAGTTTTTAATTAAAAAGAGGTTTTTTAACGTTTTTTGATGTAAAATATTATTTTACATATATATGTATTCTTGAGTTTTTTCAAAAAAACTGATACTTTTCGAGATATACAGGGTCAAACAAAAAAAATGTAAATATAAATTTTATCTCAGTTTTTCTGCCATAACTTTTAACGTTTTTAATTACAATAAGATTTTTTTATGTTTTTTGATGTTTTTTAATTTTACATAAATAAGTATTCCTGAGTTTTTCCAAAAAAACTAATACTTTTTGAGATATATAGGGTCAACCAAAAAGTTTGTAAATATAAATTTGATCTTAGTTTTTCTGTTATAACTTTTACAGTTTTTTATAAAAATAAGATTTTTTGATGCTTTTTTATGTAGAATTTAATATTACACAAAAAAGTATTCCTAAGTTTTTTTAAAAAAACTAATACTTTTCGAGATATATAGGGTCAAACAAAAAGTTTGTAAATATAAATTTGATCTTAGTTTTTCTGTCATAACTTTTAAAGTTTTTAAATAAAATGAGGTTTTTTAACGTTTTTTAATGTAAAATTTAATTTTACATAAAAAAGTATTCTTGAGTTTTTTCAAAAAAACTGGTACTTCTCGAGACATAAGGGGTCAAACAAAAAGTTTGTAAATATAAATTTGATCTTAGTTTTTCTGTCATATCTTTTAAAGTTTTTAATTAAAAAGAGGTTTTTTAACGTTTTTTGATGTAAAATATTATTTTACATAAATATGTATTCTTGAGTTTTTTCAAAAGAACTGATACTTTTCGAGATATACAGGGTCAAACAAAAAGTTTGTAAATATAAACTTAATCTCAGTTTTTCTGTCATAACTTTTAACGTTTTTAATTAAAATAAGATTTTTTGGGTTTTTTTGATGTAAAATTTAATTTTACATAAAAAAGTATTCCTGAGTTTTTTCAAAAAAACTGATACTTTTCGAGATATACAGGGTCAAACAAAAAAAATGTAAATATAAATTTTATCTCAGTTTTTCTGCCATAACTTTTAACGTTTTTAATTGCAATAAGATTTTTTTATGTTTTTTGATGTTTTTTAATTTTACATAAATAAGTATTCCTGAGTTTTTCCAAAAAAACTAATACTTTTTGAGATATATAGGGTCAACCAAAAAGTTTGTAAATATAAATTTGATCTTAGTTTTTCTGTTATAACTTTTACAGTTTTTAATAAAAATAAGATTTTTTGATGCTTTTTTATGTAGAATTTAATATTACACAAAAAAGTATTCCTAAGTTTTTTTAAAAAAACTAATACTTTTCGAGATATATAGGGTCAAACAAAAAGTTTGTAAATATAAATTTGATCTTAGTTTTTCTGTCATAACTTTTAAAGTTTTTAAATAAAATGAGGTTTTTTAACGTTTTTTAATGTAAAATTTAATTTTACATAAAAAAGTATTCTTGAGTTTTTTCAAAAAAACTGGTACTTCTCGAGACATACAAGGTCAAACAAAAAGTTTGTAAATATAAATTTGATCTTAGTTTTTCTGTCATATCTTTTAAAGTTTTTAATTAAAAAGAGGTTTTTTAACGTTTTTTGATGTAAAATATTATTTTACATAAATATGTATTCTTGAGTTTTTTCAAAAGAACTGATACTTTTCGAGATATACAGGGTCAAACAAAAAGTTTGTAAATATAAACTTAATCTCAGTTTTTCTGTCATAACTTTTAACGTTTTTAATTAAAATAAGATTTTTTGGGTTTTTTTGATGTAAAATTTAATTTTACATAAAAAAGTATTCCTGAGTTTTTTCAAAAAAACTGATACTTTTCGAGATATACAGGGTCAAACAAAAAAAATGTAAATATAAATTTTATCTCAGTTTTTCTGCCATAACTTTTAACGTTTTTAATTACAATAAGATTTTTTTATGTTTTTTGATGTTTTTTAATTTTACATAAATAAGTATTCCTGAGTTTTTTCAAAAAAACTAATACTTTTCGAGATATATAGGGTCAACCAAAAAGTTTGTAAATATAAATTTGATCTTAGTTTTTCTGTTATAACTTTTACCGTTTTTAATAAAAATAAGATTTTTTGATGCCTTTTTATGTAGAATTTAATATTACACAAAAAAGTATTCCTAAGTTTTTTTAAAAAAACTAATACTTTTCGAGATATATAGGGTCAAACAAAAAGTTTGTAAATATAAATTTGATCTTAGTTTTTCTGTCATAACTTTTACAGTTTTTAATTAAAATGATGTTTTTTAACGTTTTTTGATGTAGAATTTAATTTTACATAAATAAGTGTTCTTAATTTTTTTCAAAAGAACTGATACTTTTTGAGATATACAGGGTCAAACAAAAAGTTTGTAAATATAAACTTAATCTCAGTTTTTTTGTCATAACTTTTAACGTTTTTAATTAAAATAAGATTTTTTGGGTTTGTTTGATGTAAAATTTAATTTTACATAAAAAATTATTCTTGAGTTTTTTTAAAAAAACTGATACTTTTCGAGATATATAGGGTTAAACAAAATGTTTGTAAATATAAATTTGATCTTAGTTTTTCTGTTATAACTTTTAATATTTTTAATTAAAATAAGATTTTTTGATGTTTTTTTCTGTAGAATTTAATTTTACATAAATAGGTATTCTTGAGTTTTTTTAAAAGAACTGATACTTTTGGAGATATACAGGGTCAAACAAAAAGTTTGTAAATATAAATTTAATCTCAGTTTTTCTGTCATAACTTTTAACGTTTTTAATTAAAATATGATTTTTTAATGTAGAATTTAATATTACACAAAAAAGTATTCCTAAGTTTTTAAAAAAAAACTAATACTTTTCGAGATATATACTGTCAAACAGAAAGTTTGTAAATATAAATTTGATCTCAGTTTTACTGTCATAACTTTTAAAGTTTTTAATTAAAATGAGATTTTTTGGGGTTCTTTAATCTAAAATTTAATTTTACATAAATAAGTATTCCTCAGTTTTTTCGAAAGAA
Organism: Altica lythri; assembly: GCA_964028335.1. Classification (NCBI taxonomy): domain Eukaryota; kingdom Metazoa; phylum Arthropoda; class Insecta; order Coleoptera; family Chrysomelidae; genus Altica; species Altica lythri. The sequence goes on along the minus strand of CAXIIO010000427.1, from coordinate 221,636 downwards.
TTGACACTTTTCGAGATATACAGGGTCAAACAAAAAGTTTGTAAATATAAATTTAATCTCAGTTTTTCTGTCATAACTTTTAACGTTTTTAATTAAAATAAGATTTTTTAATGTAGAATCTAATATTACACAACAAATTATTCTTAAGTTTTTTCAAAAAAACTAATACTTTTTGAGATATATAGGGTTAAACAAAAAGTTTGTAAATATAAATTGGATCTCAGTTTTTCTATCATAACTTTTAAAGTTTGTAATTAAAATGAGATTTTTTGGGGTTTTTTAATGTAAAATTTATTTCTACATAAAAAAGTAATTCTCAGTTTTCCAAGAAAACTGATACTTTTTGAAATATACAGGGTCAAACAAAAAGTTTGTAAATATAAATTTAATCTCAGTTTTTTTGTCATAACTTTTAACGTTTTTAATTAAAATAAGTTTTTTTGATGTAGAATTTAATATTACACAAAAAAGTATTCCAGAATTTTTTCAAAAAAACTAATACTTTTCGAGATATATAGGGTCAAACAAAAAGTTTGTAAATATAAATTTGATCTCAGTTTTTCTGTCATAACTTTTAAAGTTTTTAATTAAAATGGGATTTTTTGGGGTTTTTTGATGTAAAATTTAATTTTACATAAAAAAGTAATCTTGAGTTTTTTTAAAAAAACTAATACTTTTCGAGATATACAGGGTCAAACAAAAAGTTTGTAAATATAAATTTAATCTTAGTTTTTCTGTCATAACTTTTAACGTTTTTAATTAAAATACAATTTTTTGATGTTCTTTGATGTAGAATTTAATAATACACAAAAAAGTATTCCTAAGTTTTTTTAAAAAAACTAATACTTTTCGAGATATATAGGGTCAAACAAAAAGTTTGTAAATATAAATTTGATCTTAGTTTTTCTGTCATAACTTTTAAAGTTTTTAAATAAAATGAGGTTTTTTAACGTTTTTTAATGTAAAATTTAATTTTACATAAAAAAGTATTCTTGAGTTTTTTCAAAAAAACTGGTACTTCTCGAGATATACAGGGTCAAACAAAAAGTTTGTAAATATAAATTTGATCTTAGTTTTTCTGTCATATCTTTTAAAGTTTTTAATTAAAAAGAGGTTTTTTAACGTTTTTTGATGTAAAATTTCATTTTACATAAATAAGTATTCTTGAGTTTTTTCAAAAGAACTGATACTTTTCGAGATATACAGGGTCAAACAAAAAGTTTGTAAATATAAACTTAATCTCAGTTTTTCTGTCATAACTTTTAACGTTTTTAATTAAAATAAGATTTTTTGGGTTTTTTTGATGTAAAATTTAATTTTACATAAAAAAGTATTCCTGAGTTTTTTCAAAAAAACTGATACTTTTCGAGATATACAGGGTCAAACAAAAAAAATGTAAATATAAATTTTATCTCAGTTTTTCTGCCATAACTTTTAAGGTTTTTAATTACAATAAGATTTTTTTATGTTTTTTGATGTTTTTTAATTTTACATAAATAAGTATTCCTGAGTTTTTTCAAAAAAACTAATACTTTTCGAGATATATAGGGTCAACCAAAAAGTTTGTAAATATAAATTTGATCTTAGTTTTTCTGTTATAACTTTTACCGTTTTTAATAAAAATAAGATTTTTTGATGCCTTTTTATGTAGAATTTAATATTACACAAAAAAGTATTCCTAAGTTTTTTTAAAAAACTAATACTTTTCGAGATATATAGGGTCAAACAAAAAGTTTGTAAATATAAATTTGATCTTAGTTTTTCTGTCATAACTTTTACAGTTTTTAATTAAAATGATGTTTTTTAACGTTTTTTGATGTAGAATTTAATTTTACATAAATAAGTGTTCTTGATTTTTTTTAAAAGAACTGATACTTTTTGAGATATACAGGGTCAAACAAAAAGTTTGTAAATATAAACTTAATCTCAGTTTTTTTGTCATAACTTTTAACGTTTTTAATTAAAATAAGATTTTTTGGGTTTGTTTGATGTAAAATTTAATTTTACATAAAAAATTATTCTTGAGTTTTTTTAAAAAAACTGATACTTTTCGAGATATATAGGGTTAAACAAAATGTTTGTAAATATAAATTTGATCTTAGTTTTTCTGTTATAACTTTTAACATTTTTAATTAAAATAAGATTTTTTGATGTTTTTTTCTGTAGAATTTAATTTTACATAAATAGGTATTCTTGAGTTTTTTTAAAAGAACTGATACTTTTGGAGATATACAGGGTCAAACAAAAAGTTTGTAAATATAAATTTAATCTCAGTTTTTCTGTCATAACTTTTAACGTTTTTAATTAAAATATGATTTTTTAATGTAGAATTTAATATTACACAAAAAAGTATTCCTAAGTTTTTAAAAAAAAACTAATACTTTTCGAGATATATACTGTCAAACAGAAAGTTTGTAAATATAAATTTGATCTCAGTTTTACTGTCATAACTTTTAAAGTTTTTAATTAAAATGAGATTTTTTGGGGTTCTTTAATGTAAAATTTAATTTTACATAAATAAGTATTCCTCAGTTTTTTCGAAAGAATTGACACTTTTCGAGATATACAGGGTCAAACAAAAAGTTTGTAAATATAAATTTAATCTCAGTTTTTCTGTCATAACTTTTAACGTTTTTAATTAAAATAAGATTTTTTAATGTAGAATCTAATATTACACAACAAATTATTCTTGAGTTTTTTCAAAAAAACTAATACATTTTGAGATATATAGGGTTAAACAAAAAGTTTGTAAATATAAATTGGATCTCAGTTTTTCTATCATAACTTTTAAAGTTTGTAATTAAAATGAGATTTTTTGGGGTTTTTTAATGTAAAATTTATTTCTACATAAAAAAGTAATTCTCAGTTTTCCAAGAAAACTGATACTTTTTGAAATATACAGGGTCAAACAAAAAGTTTGTAAATATAAATTTAATCTCAGTTTTTTTGTCATAACTTTTAACGTTTTTAATTAATATAAGATTTTTTGATGTAGAATTTAATATTACACAAAAAAGTATTCCAGAATTTTTTCAAAAAAACTAATACTTTTCGAGATATATAGGGTCAAACAAAAAGTTTGTAAATATAAATTTGATCTCAGTTTTTCTGTCATAACTTTTAAAGTTTTTAATTAAAATGGGATTTTTTGGGGTTTTTTGATGTAAAATTTAATTTTACATAAAAAAGTAATCTTGAGTTTTTTTAAAAAAACTAATACTTTTCGAGATATACAGGGTCAAACAAAAAGTTTGTAAATATAAATTTAATCTTAGTTTTTCTGTCATAACTTTTAACGTTTTTAATTAAAATACAATTTTTTGATGTTCTTTGATGTAGAATTTAATAATACACAAAAAAGTATTCCTAAGTTTTTTTAAAAAAACTAATACTTTTCGAGATATATAGGGTCAAACAAAAAGTTTGTAAATATAAATTTGATCTTAGTTTTTCTGTCATAACTTTTAAAGTTTTTAAATAAAATGAGGTTTTTTAACGTTTTTTAATGTAAAATTTAATTTTACATAAAAAAGTATTCTTGAGTTTTTTCAAAAAAACTGGTACTTCTCGAGATATACAGGGTCAAACAAAAAGTTTGTAAATATAAATTTGATCTTAGTTTTTCTGTCATATCTTTTAAAGTTTTTAATTAAAAAGAGGTTTTTTAACGTTTTTTGATGTAAAATTTCATTTTACATAAATAAGTATTCTTGAGTTTTTTCAAAAGAACTGATACTTTTCGAGATATACAGGGTCAAACAAAAAGTTTGTAAATATAAACTTAATCTCAGTTTTTCTGTCATAACTTTTAACGTTTTTAATTAAAATAAGATGTTTTGGGTTTTTTTGATGTAAAATTTAATTTTACATAAAAAAGTATTCCTGAGTTTTTTCAAAAAAACTGATACTTTTCGAGATATACAGGGTCAAACAAAAAAATTGTAAATATTAATTTTATCTCAGTTTTTCTGTCATAACTTTTAACGTTTTTAATTACAATAAGATTTTTTGATGTTTTTTGATGTTTTTTAATTTTACATAAATAAGTATTCCTGAGTTTTTTCAAAAAAACTAATACTTTTCGAGATATATAGGGTCAACCAAAAAGTTTGTAAATATAAATTTGATCTTAGTTTTTCTGTTATAACTTTTACCGTTTTTAATAAAAATAAGATTTTTTGATGCCTTTTTATGTAGAATTTAATATTACACAAAAAAGTATTCCTAAGTTTTTTTAAAAAAACTAATACTTTTCGAGATATATAGGGTCAAACAAAAAGTTTGTAAATATAAATTTGATCTTAGTTTTACTGTAATAACTTTTAAATTTTTTAATTAAAATGATGTTTTTTAACGTTTTTTGATGTAAAATTTAATTTTACATAAATAAGTGTTCTTAATTTTTTTCAAAAGAACTGATACTTTTTGAGATATACAGGGTCAAACAAAAACTTAATCTCAGCATTCTGTCATAACTTTTAACGTTTTTAATTAAAATAAGATTTTTTAAGTTTGTTTGATGTAAAATTTAATTTTACATAAAAAATTATTCTTGAGTTTTTTCAAAAAAACTGATACTTTTCGAGATATATAGGGTTAAACAAAAAGTTTGTAAATATAAATTTGATCTTAGTTTTTCTGTTATAACTTTTTACATTTTTAATAAAAATAAGATTTTTTGATGTTTTTTTTTGTAGAATTTAATTTTACATAAATAAGTATTCCTGAGTTTTTTTAAAAGAACAGATACTTTTGGAGATATACAGGGTCAAAGAAAAAGTTTGTAAATATAAATTTAATCTCAGTTTTTCTGTCATAACTTTTAACGTTTTTAATTAAAATAAGATGTTTTGATGTAATTTTGATAAAAAATCTAATATCACACAAAAAAGTATTTTTGAGTTTTTTCAAAAAAACTAATACTTTTCGAGATATATGGGGTCAAACAAAAAGTTTGTAAATATAAATTTGATCTTAGTTTTTTTGTCCTAACTTTTAAAGTTTTTAATTAAAATGAGATTTTTTGAAATTTTTTTATGTAAAATTTAATTTTACATAAAAAAGTATTCTTAAGTTTTTTTAAAAAAACTGATATTTTTCGAGATATACAGGGTCAAACAAAAAGATTGTAAATATAAATTTAATCTCAGTTTTTCTGTCATAACTTTTAACGTTTTTAATTAAAATAAGATGTTTTGCTGTAATTTTGATAAAAAATCTAATATCACACAAAAAAGTATTTTTGAGTTTTTTCAAAAAAACTAATACTTTTCGAGATATATGGGGTCAAACAAAAAGTTTGTAAATATAAATTTGATCTTAGTTTTTTTGTCCTAACTTTTAAAGTTTTTAAATAAAATGAGGTTTTTTAACGTTTTTTAACGTAAAATTTAATTTTACATAAAAAAGTATTCCTGAGTTTTTTCAAAAAAACTGGTACTTTTCGAGATATACAGGGTCACACAAAAAGTTTGTAAATATAAATTTGATCTTAGTTTTTCTGTCATATCTTTTAAAGTTTTTAATTTAAAAGAGGTTTTTTAACATTTTTTGATGTAAAATTTAATTTTACATAAAAAATTATCACAGAGTTTTTACAAAAAAACTGATACTTTTCGAGATATACAGGGTCAAACAAAAAGTTTGTAAATATAAATTTAATCTCAGTTTTTCCGTCATAACTTTTAACGTTTTTAATTAAAATAAGATTTTTTGATGTAAAATTTAATATTACACAAAAAAGCATGTCTAAGTTTTTTCAAAAAAACTAATACTTTTCGAGATATATAGTTTCAAACAAAAAGTTTGTAAATATAAATTTAATCTCAGTTTTTCTGTCATAACTTTTAACGTTTTAAATTAAAATAAGATTTTTTGATATTTTTTGATGTAGAACTTAATTTTACATAAATAAGTAATTTTGAGTTTTTTTAAAAGAACTGATACTTTTGGAGATATACAGGGCCAAACAAAAAGTTTGTAAATATAAATTTAATCTCAGTTTTTCTGTCATAACTTTTAACGTTTTTAATTAAAATAAGATTTTTTGATGTAGAATTTAATATTAGACAAAAAAGTATTCCTGAATTTTTTCAAAAAAACTAATACTTTTCGAGATATATAGGGTCAAACAAAAAGTTTGTAAATATAAATTTGATATAAGTTTTACTGTCATAACTTTTAAAGTTTTTAATTAAAATGATGTTTTTTAACGTTTTTTAATGTAAAATTTAATTTTACATAAATAAGTGTTCTTGACTTTTTTTAAAAGAACTGATACTTTTCGAGATATACAGGGTCAAACAAAAAGTTTGTAAATATAAACTTAATCTCAGTTTTTCTGTCATAACTTTTAACGTTTTTAATTAAAATAAGATTTTTTGGGTTTGTTTAATGTAAAATTTAATTTTACATAAAAAATTATTCTTGAGTTTTTTTAAAAAAACTGATACTTTTCGAGATATATAGGGTTAAACAAAAAGTTTGTAAATATAAATTTGATCTTAGTTTTTCTGTTATAAGTTTTAACATTTTTAATAAAAATAAGATTTTTTGATGTTTTTTTTTGTAGAATTTAATTTTACATAAATAGGTCTTCCTGAGTTTTTTTAAAAGAACTGATACTTTTGGAGATATACAGGCTCAAACAAAAAGTTTTTAAATATAAATTTAATCTCAGTTTTTCTGTCATAACTTTTAACGTTTTTAATTAAAATAAGATTTTTTGATGTAGTATTTAATATTACACAAAAAAGTATTAATAAGTTTTTTAAAAAAACTAATACTTTTCGAGATATATAGGGTCAAACAGAAAGTTTGTAAATATAAATTTAATCTCAGTTTTTCTGTCATAACTTTTAACGTTTTTAATTAAAATGAGATTTTTTGGGGTTCTTTAATGTAAAATTTAATTTTACATAAATAAGTATTCCTCAGTTTTTTCGAAAGAACTGACACTTTTCGAGATATACAGGGTCAAACAAAAAGTTTTTAAATATAAATTTAATCTCATTTTTTCTGTCATAACTTTTAACGGTTTTAATTAAAATAATATTTTTGGATGTAGAATCTAATATTACACAAAAAAGTATTCTTGAGTTTTTGAAAAAAACTAATACTTTTTGAGATATATAGGGTCAAACAAAAAGTTTGTAAATATAAATTTGATCTTAATTTTTCTGTTATAACTTTTACCGTTTTTAATATAAATAAGATTTTTTTATGTTTTTTTATGTAGAATTTAATATTACACAAAAAAAATTTTTCTTAAGTTTTTTTAAAAAACTAATACTTTTCGAGATATATAGGGTCAAACAAAAAGTTTGTAAATATAAATTTGATCTTAGTTTTTCTGTCATAACTTTTAAAAATTTTAATTAAAATGAGGTTTTTTAACGGTTTTTGATGTAAAATTTAATTTTACATAAAAAAGTATTCTTGAGTTTTTTCAAAAAAACTGATACTTTTCGAGATATATAGGGTCAAACAAAAAGTTTGTAAATATAAATTTAATCTCAGTTTTTCTGTCATAACTTTTAACGTTTTTAATTAAAATGAGATTTTTTGGGGTTCCTTAATGTAAAATTTGATTTTACATAAATAAGTATTCCTCAGTTTTTTCGAAAGAACTGACACTTTTCGAGATATACAGGGTCAAACAAAAAGTTTTTAAATATAAATTTAATCTCATTTTTTCTGTCATAACTTTTAACGGTTTTAATTAAAATAATATTTTTGGATGTAGAATCTAATATTACACAAAAAAGTATTCTTGAGTTTTTGAAAAAAACTAATACTTTTTGAGATATATAGGGTCAAACAAAAAGTTTGTAAATATAAATTTGATCTTAATTTTTCTGTTATAACTTTTACCGTTTTTAATATAAATAAGATTTTTTTATGTTTTTTTATGTAGAATTTAATATTATACAAAAAAAATTTTTCCTAAGTTTTTTTAAAAAAACTAATACTTTTCGAGATATATAGGGTCAAACAAAAAGTTTGTAAATATAAATTTGATCTTAGTTTTTCTGTCATAACTTTTAAAGTTTTTAATTAAAATAGGATTTTTTGATGTAAAATTTAATTTTACATAAAAAAGTATTCTTGAGTTTTTTCAAAAAAACTGATACTTTTCGGGATATACAGGGTCAAACAAAAAGTTTGTAATTATAAATTTAATCTTAGTTTTTCTGTCATAACTTTTAACTTTTTTAATTAAAATAAGATTTTCTGATGTTTTTTGATGTAGAATTTAATTTTACATAAATAAGTATTCCTGAGTTTTTTCAAAAGAACTGACACTTTTCGAGATATACAGGGTCAAACAAAAAGTTTGTAAATATAAATTTAATCTCAGTTTTTCTGTCATAACTTTTAACGTTTTTAATTAAAATAAGATTTGTCGATGTAGAATCTAATACTACACAAAAAAGTATTCTTGAATTTTTTCAAAAAAACTAATATTTTTCGAGATATATAGGGTCAAACAAAAAGTTTGTAAATATAAATTTGATCTCAGTTTTTCTGTCATAACTTTTAAAGTTTTTAATTAAAATAAGGTTTTTTAACGTTTTTTATTGTAAAATTTAATTTTACATAAATACCTATTCCTGAGTTTTTTCAGAAGAACTGATACTTTTCGAGATATACACGGTCAAACAAAAAGTTTGTAAATATAAATTTAATCTCAGTTTTTCTGTCATAACTTTTAACTTTTTTAATTAAAATAGGATTTTTTGATGTAAAATTTAATTTTACATAAAAAAGTATTCTTGGGTTTTTTCAAAAAAACTGATACTTTTCGAGATATACAGGGTCAAACAAAAAGTTTGTATTTATAAATTTAATCTTAGTTTTTCTGTCATAATTTTAACGTTTTTAATTAAAATAAGATTTTCTGATGTTTTTTGATGTAGAATTTAATATTACATAAAAAAGTATTCCTGAATTTTATTAAAAAAACTAATACTTTTCGAGATATATAGAGTCAAACAAAAAGTTTGTAAATATAAATTTGATCTCAGTTTTTCTGTCATAACTTTTAAAGTTTTTAATTAAAATGAGATTTTTTGATGTAAAATTTAATTTTACATAAAAAAGTATTCTTGAGTTTTTTTAAAAAAACTGATACTTTTCGAGATATACAGGGTCAAACAAAAAGTTTGTAAATATAAATTTAATCTCAGTTTTTCTGTCATAACTTTTAACGTTTTTAATTAAAATAAGATTTGTCGATGTAGAATCTAATACTACACAAAAAAGTATTCTTGAATTTTTTCAAAAAAACTGATACTTTTCGAGATATACAGGGTCAAACAAAAAAAATGTAAATATAAATTTTATCTCAGTTTTTCTGCCATAACTTTTAACGTTTTTAATTACAATAAGATTTTTTTATGTTTTTTGATGTTTTTTAATTTTACATAAATAAGTATTCCTGAGTTTTTCCAAAAAAACTAATACTTTTTGAGATATATAGGGTCAACCAAAAAGTTTGTAAATATAAATTTGATCTTAGTTTTTCTGTTATAACTTTTACAGTTTTTAATAAAAATAAGATTTTTTGATGCTTTTTTATGTAGAATTTAATATTACACAAAAAAGTATTCCTAAGTTTTTTTAAAAAAACTAATACTTTTCGAGATATATAGGGTCAAACAAAAAGTTTGTAAATATAAATTTGATCATAGTTTTACTGTCATAACTTTTACAGTTTTTAATTAAAATGATGTTTTTTAACGTTTTTTGATGTAGAATTTAATTTTACATAAATAAGTGTTCTTGATTTTTTTCAAAAGAACTGATACTTTTTGAGATATACAGGGTCAAACAAAAAGTTTGTAAATATAAACTTAATCTCAGTTTTTTTGTCATAACTTTTAACGTTTTTAATTAAAATAAGATTTTTTAAGTTTGTTTGATGTAAAATTTAATTTTACATAAAAAATTATTCTTGAGTTTTTTCAAAAAAACTGATACTTCTCGAGATATATAGGGTTAAACAAAATGTTTGTAAATATAAATTTGATCTTAGTTTTTCTGTTATAACTTTTTACATTTTTAATAAAAATAAGATTTTTTGATGTTTTTTTTTGTAGAATTTAATTTTACATAAATAAGTATTCCTGAGTTTTTTTAAAAGAACAGATACTTTTGGAGATATACAGGGTCAAAGAAAAAGTTTGTAAATATAAATTTAATCTCAGTTTTTCTGTCATAACTTTTAACGTTTTTAATTAAAATAAGATTTTTTGATGTAGAATTTAATATTACACAAAAAAGTATTCCTTAGTTTTTAAAAAAAAACTAATACTTTTCGAGATATATAGGGTCAAACAGAAAGTTTGTAAATATAAATTTGATCTCAGTTTTACTGTCATAACTTTTAAAGTTTTTAATTAAAATGAGATTTTTTGGGGTTCTTTAATGTAAAATTTAATTTTACATAAATAAGTATTCCTCAGTTTTTTCGAAAGAACTGACACTTTTCGAGATATACAGGGTCAAACAAAAAGTTTTTAAATATAAATTTCATCTCAGTTTTTCTGTCATAACTTTTAACGTTTTTAATTAAAATAATATTTTTGGATGTAGAATCTAATATTACACAAAAAAGTATTCTTGAGTTTTTTCAAAAAAACTAATACTTTTTGAGATATATAGGGTTAAACAAAAAGTTTGTAAATATAAATTTGATCTCAGTTTTTCCATCATAACTTTTAAAGTTTGTAATTAAAATAAGATTTTTTGGGGTTTTTTAATGTAAAATTTATTTCTACATAAAAAAGTAATCTTCAGTTTTTCCAAGAAAACTGATACTTTTTGAAATATACAGGGTCAAACAAAAAGTTTGTAAATATAAATTTAATCTCAGTTTTTCTGTCATAACTTTTAACGTTTTTAATTAAAATAAGATTTTTTTAATGTTTTTTTATCTATAATTTAATATAACACAAAAAAGTATTCCTAAGTTTTTTCAAAAAAACTAATACTTTTCAAGCTATATAGGGTCAAACAAAAAATTTGTAAATATAAATTTGATCTCAGTTTTTCTGTTATAAGTTTTAACGTTTTGAATAAAAATAAGATTTTGTGATGTTTTTTGATGTAGAATTTAATATACACAAAAAAGTATTTTTAAGTTTTTTTAAAAAAACTAATACTTTTCGAGATATATAGGGTCAAACAAAAAGTTTGTAAATATAAATTTGAGCTGAGTTTTTTTGTCATAACTTTTAACGTTTTTAATTAAAATGAGATTTTTTGGGGTTTTTTAATGTAAAATTTAATTTTACACAAAAAAGTATTCTAAAGTTTTTTCAAAAAAACTAATACTTTTCGAGATATATAGGGTCAAACAAAAAGTTTGTAAACATAAATTTGATCTCAGTTTTTCTGTCATAACTTTTAAAGTTTTTAATTAAAATGAGATTTTTTAAAATTTTTTTATGTAAAATTTAATTTTACATAAAAAAGTATTCTTAAGTTTTTTTAAAAAAACTGATATTTTTCGAGATATACAGGGTCAAACAAAAAGATTGTAAATATAAATTTAATCTCAGTTTTTCTGTCATAACTTTTAACGTTTTTAATTAAAATAAGATGTTTTGATGTAATTTTGATAAAAAATCTAATATCACACAAAAAAGTATTTTTGAGTTTTTTCAAAAAAACTAATACTTTTCGAGATATATGGGGTCAAACAAAAAGTTTGTAAATATAAATTTGATCTTAGTTTTTTTGTCCTAACTTTTAAAGTTTTTAAATAAAATGAGGTTTTTTAACGTTTTTTAACGTAAAATTTAATTTTACATAAAAAAGTATTCCTGAGTTTTTTCAAAAAAACTGGTACTTTTCGAGATATACAGGGTCACACAAAAAGTTTGTAAATATAAATTTGATCTTAGTTTTTCTGTCATATCTTTTAAAGTTTTTAATTTAAAAGAGGTTTTTTAACATTTTTTGATGTAAAATTTAATTTTACATAAAAAATTATCACAGAGTTTTTACAAAAAAACTGATACTTTTCGAGATATACAGGGTCAAACAAAAAGTTTGTAAATATAAATTTAATCTCAGTTTTTCCGTCATAACTTTTAACGTTTTTAATTAAAATAAGATTTTTTGATGTAAAATTTAATATTACACAAAAAAGTATGTCTAAGTTTTTTCAAAAAAACTAATACTTTTCGAGATATATAGTTTCAAACAAAAAGTTTGTAAATATAAATTTAATCTCAGTTTTTCTGTCATAACTTTTAACGTTTTAAATTAAAATAAGATTTTTTGATATTTTTTGATGTAGAACTTAATTTTACATAAATAAGTAATTTTGAGTTTTTTTAAAAGAACTGATACTTTGGAGATATACACGGCCAAACAAAAAGTTTGTAAATATAAATTTAATCTCAGTTTTTCTGTCATAACTTTTAACGTTTTTAATTAAAATAAGATTTTTTGATGTAGAATTTAATATTAGACAAAAAAGTATTCCTGAATTTTTTCAAAAAAACTAATACTTTTCGAGATATATAGGGTCAAACAAAAAGTTTGTAAATATAAATTTGATATAAGTTTTACTGTCATAACTTTTAAAGTTTTTAATTAAAATGATGTTTTTTAACGTTTTTTAATGTAAAATTTAATTTTACATAAATAAGTGTTCTTGACTTTTTTTAAAAGAACTGATACTTTTCGAGATATACAGGGTCAAACAAAAAGTTTGTAAATATAAACTTAATCTCAGTTTTTCTGTCATAACTTTTAACGTTTTTAATTAAAATAAGATTTTTTGGGTTTGTTTAATGTAAAATTTAATTTTACATAAAAAATTATTCTTGAGTTTTTTCAAAAAAACTGATACTTTTCGAGATATATAGGGTTAAACAAAAAGTTTGTAAATATAAATTTGATCTTAGTTTTTCTGTTATAACTTTTAACATTTTTAATAAAAATAAGATTTTTTGATGTTTTTTTTTGTAGAATTTAATTTTACATAAATAGGTCTTCCTGAGTTTTTTTAAAAGAACTGATACTTTTGGAGATATACAGGCTCAAACAAAAAGTTTTTAAATATAAATTTAATCTCAGTTTTTCTGTCATAACTTTTAACGTTTTTAATTAAAATAAGATTTTTTGATGTAGTATTTAATATTACACAAAAAAGTATTCTTGAGTTTTTTCAAAAAAACTGATACTTTTCGAGATATATAGGGTCAAACAAAAAGTTTGTAAATATAAATTTAATCTCAGTTTTTCTGTCATAACTTTTAACGTTTTTAATTAAAATGAGATTTTTTGGGGTTCCTTAATGTAAAATTTGATTTTACATAAATAAGTATTCCTCAGTTTTTTCGAAAGAACTGACACTTTTCGAGATATACAGGGTCAAACAAAAAGTTTTTAAATATAAATTTAATCTCATTTTTTCTGTCATAACTTTTAACGGTTTTAATTAAAATAATATTTTTGGATGTAGAATCTAATATTACACAAAAAAGTATTCTTGAGTTTTTGAAAAAAACTAATACTTTTTGAGATGTATAGGGTCAAACAAAAAGTTTGTAAATATAAATTTGATCTTAATTTTTCTGTTATAACTTTTACCGTTTTTAATATAAATAAGATTTTTTTATGTTTTTTTATGTAGAATTTAATATTATACAAAAAAAATTTTTCCTAAGTTTTTTTAAAAAAACTAATACTTTTCGAGATATATAGGGTCAAACAAAAAGTTTGTAAATATAAATTTGATCTTAGTTTTTCTGTCATAACTTTTAAAGTTTTTAATTAAAATAGGATTTTTTGATGTAAAATTTAATTTTACATAAAAAAGTATTCTTGAGTTTTTTCAAAAAAACTGATACTTTTCGGGATATACAGGGTCAAACAAAAAGTTTGTAATTATAAATTTAATCTTAGTTTTTCTGTCATAACTTTTAACTTTTTTAATTAAAATAAGATTTTCTGATGTTTTTTGATGTAGAATTTAATTTTACATAAATAAGTATTCCTGAGTTTTTTCAAAAGAACTGACACTTTTCGAGATATACAGGGTCAAACAAAAAGTTTGTAAATATAAATTTAATCTCAGTTTTTCTGTCATAACTTTTAACGTTTTTAATTAAAATAAGATTTGTCGATGTAGAATCTAATACTACACAAAAAAGTATTCTTGAATTTTTTTAAAAAAACTAATATTTTTCGAGATATATAGGGTCAAACAAAAAGTTTGTAAATATAAATTTGATCTCAGTTTTTCTGTCATAACTTTTAAAGTTTTTAATTAAAATAAGGTTTTTTAACGTTTTTTATTGTAAAATTTAATTTTACATAAATAACTATTCCTGAGTTTTTTCAGAAGAACTGATACTTTTCGAGATATACACGGTCAAACAAAAAGTTTGTAAATATAAATTTAATCTCAGTTTTTCTGTCATAACTTTTAACTTTTTTAATTAAAATAGGATTTTTTGATGTAAAATTTAATTTTACATAAAAAAGTATTCTTGGGTTTTTTCAAAAAAACTGATACTTTTCGAGATATACAGGGTCAAACAAAAAGTTTGTATTTATAAATTTAATCTTAGTTTTTCTGTCATAATTTTAACGTTTTTAATTAAAATAAGATTTTCTGATGTTTTTTGATGTAGAATTTAATATTACATAAAAAAGTATTCCTGAATTTTATTAAAAAAACTAATACTTTTCGAGATATATAGGGTCAAACAAAAAGTTTGTAAATATAAATTTGATCTCAGTTTTTCTGTCATAACTTTTAAAGTTTTTAATTAAAATGAGATTTTTTGATGTAAAATTTAATTTTACATAAAAAAGTATTCTTGAGTTTTTTTAAAAAAACTGATACTTTTCGAGATATACAGGGTCAAACAAAAAGTTTGTAAATATAAATTTAATCTCAGTTTTTCTGTCATAACTTTTAACGTTTTTAATTAAAATAAGATTTGTCGATGTAGAATCTAATACTACACAAAAAAGTATTCTTGAATTTTTTCAAAAAAACTGATACTTTTCGAGATATATAGGGTTAAACAAAAAGTTTGTAAATATAAATTTGATCTTAGTTTTTCTGTTATAACTTTTAACATTTTTAATAAAAATAAGATTTTTTGATGGTTTGTTTTGTAGAATTTAATTTTACATAAATAGGTATTCCTGAGTTTTTTTAAAAGAACTGATACTTTTGGAGATATACAGGCTCAAACAAAAAATTTGTAAATATAAATTTAATCTCAGTTTTTCTGTCATAACTTTTAACGTTTTTAATTAAAATAAGATTTTTTGATGTAGAATTTAATATTACACAAAAAAGTATTAATAAGTTTTTTAAAAAAACTAATACTTTTCGAGATATATAGGGTCAAACAGAAAGTTTGTAAATATAAATTTAATCTCAGTTTTTCTGTCATAACTTTTAACGTTTTTAATTAAAATGAGATTTTTTGGGGTTCTTTAATGTAAAATTTAATTTTACATAAATAAGTATTCCTCAGTTTTTTCGAAAGAACTGACACTTTTCGAGATATACAGGGTCAAACAAAAAGTTTTTAAATATAAATTTCATCTCAGTTTTTCTGTCATAACTTTTAACGTTTTTAATTAAAATAATATTTTTGGATGTAGAATCTAATATTACACAAAAAAGTATTCTTGAGTTTTTTCAAAAAAACTAATACTTTTTGAGATATATAGGGTTAAACAAAAAGTTTGTAAATATAAATTTGATCTCAGTTTTTCTATCATAACTTTTAAAGTTTGTAATTAAAATAAGATTTTTTGGGGTTTTTTAATGTAAAATTTATTTCTACATAAAAAAGTAATCTTCAGTTTTTCCAAGAAAACTGATACTTTTTGAAATATACAGGGTCAAACAAAAAGTTTGTAAATATAAATTTAATCTCAGTTTTTCTGTCATAACTTTTAACGTTTTTAATTAAAATAAGATTTTTTTAATGTTTTTTTATCTATAATTTAATATAACACAAAAAAGTATTCCTAAGTTTTTTCAAAAAAACTAATACTTTTCAAGCTATATAGGGTCAAACAAAAAATTTGTAAATATAAATTTGATCTCAGTTTTTCTGTTATAAGTTTTAACGTTTTGAATAAAAATAAGATTTTGTGATGTTTTTTGATGTAGAATTTAATATACACAAAAAAGTATTTTTAAGTTTTTTTAAAAAAACTAATACTTTTCGAGATATATAGGGTCAAACAAAAAGTTTGTAAATATAAATTTGATCTGAGTTTTTTTGTCATAACTTTTAACGTTTTTAATTAAAATGAGATTTTTTGGGGTTTTTTAATGTAAAATTTAATTTTACACAAAAAAGTATTCTAAAGTTTTTTCAAAAAAACTAATACTTTTCGAGATATATAGGGTCAAACAAAAAGTTTGTAAACATAAATTTGATCTCAGTTTTTCTGTCATAACTTTTAAAGTTTTTAATTAAAATGAGATTTTTTGGAATTTTTTTATGTAAAATTTAATTTTACATAAAAAAGTATTCTTAAGTTTTTTTAAAACAACTGATATTTTTCGAGATATACAGGGTCAAACAAAAAGATTGTAAATATAAATTTAATCTCAGTTTTTCTGTCATAACTTTTAACGTTTTTAATTAAAATAAGATGTTTTGATGTAATTTTGATAAAAAATGTAATATCACACAAAAAAGTATTTTTGAGTTTTTTCAAAAAAACTAATACTTTTCGAGATATATGGGGTCAAACAAAAAGTTTGTAAATATAAATTTGATCTTAGTTTTTTTGTCCTAACTTTTAAAGTTTTTCAATAAAATGAGGTTTTTTAACGTTTTTTAACGTAAAATTTAATTTTACATAAAAAAGTATTCCTGAGTTTTTTCAAAAAAACTGGTACTTTTCGAGATATACAGGCTCACACAAAAAGTTTGTAAATATAAATTTGATCTTAGTTTTTCTGTCATATCTTTTAAAGTTTTTAATTTAAAAGAGGTTTTTTAACATTTTTTGATGTAAAATTTAATTTTACATAAAAAATTATCACAGAGTTTTTACAAAAAAACTGATACTTTTCGAGATATACAGGGTCAAACAAAAAGTTTGTAAATATAAATTTAATCTCAGTTTTTCCGTCATAACTTTTAACGTTTTTAATTAAAATAAGATTTTTTGATGTAAAATTTAATATTACACAAAAAAGTATGTCTAAGTTTTTTCAAAAAAACTAATACTTTTCGAGATATATAGTTTCAAACAAAAAGTTTGTAAATATAAATTTAATCTCAGTTTTTCTGTCATAACTTTTAACGTTTTAAATTAAAATAAGATTTTTTGATATTTTTTGATGTAGAACTTAATTTTACATAAATAAGTAATTTTGAGTTTTTTTAAAAGAACTGATACTTTTGGAGATATACAGGGCCAAACAAAAAGTTTGTAAATATAAATTTAATCTCAGTTTATCTGTCATAACTTTTAACGTTTTTAATTAAAATAAGATTTTTTGATGTAGAATTTAATATTAGACAAAAAAGTATTCCTGAATTTTTTCAAAAAAACTAATACTTTTCGAGATATATAGGGTCAAACAAAAAGTTTGTAAATATAAATTTGATATAAGTTTTACTGTCATAACTTTTAAAGTTTTTAATTAAAATGATGTTTTTTAACGTTTTTTAATGTAAAATTTAATTTTACATAAATAAGTGTTCTTGACTTTTTTTAAAAGAACTGATACTTTTTGAGATATACAGGGTCAAACAAAAAGTTTGTAAATATAAACTTAATCTCAGTTTTTCTGTCATAACTTTTAACGTTTTTAATTAAAATAAGATTTTTTGGGTTTGTTTAATGTAAAATTTAATTTTACATAAAAAATTATTCTTGAGTTTTTTCAAAAAAACTGATACTTTTCGAGATATATAGGGTTAAACAAAAAGTTTGTAAATATAAATTTGATCTTAGTTTTTCTGTTATAACTTTTAACATTTTTAATAAAAATAAGATTTTTTGATGTTTTTTTTTGTAGAATTTAATTTTACATAAATAGGTCTTCCTGAGTTTTTTTAAAAGAACTGATACTTTTGGAGATATACAGGCTCAAACAAAAAGTTTGTAAATATAAATTTAATCTCAGTTTTTCTGTCATAACTTTTAACGTTTTTAATTAAAATAAGATTTTTTGATGTAGAATTTAATATTACACAAAAAAGTATTAATAAGTTTTTTAAAAAAACTAATACTTTTCGAGATATATAGGGTCAAACAGAAAGTTTGTAAATATAAATTTAATCTCAGTTTTTCTGTCATAACTTTTAACGTTTTTAATTAAAATGAGATTTTTTGGGGTTCTTTAATGTAAAATTTAATTTTACATAAATAAGTATTCCTCAGTTTTTTCGAAAGAACTGACACTTTTCGAGATATACAGGGTCAAACAAAAAGTTTTTAAATATAAATTTAATCTCATTTTTTCTGTCATAACTTTTAACGGTTTTAATTAAAATAATATTTTTGGATGTAGAATCTAATATTACACAAAAAAGTATTCTTGAGTTTTTGAAAAAAACTAATACTTTTTGAGATATATAGGGTCAAACAAAAAGTTTGTAAATATAAATTTGATCTTAATTTTTCTGTTATAACTTTTACCGTTTTTAATATAAATAAGATTTTTTTATGTTTTTTTATGTAGAATTTAATATTACACAAAAAAATTTTTCTTAAGTTTTTTTAAAAAACTAATACTTTTCGAGATATATAGGGTCAAACAAAAAGTTTGTAAATATAAATTTGATCTTAGTTTTTCTGTCATAACTTTTAAAAATTTTAATTAAAATGAGGTTTTTTAACGGTTTTTGATGTAAAATTTAATTTTACATAAAAAAGTATTCTTGAGTTTTTTCAAAAAAACTGATACTTTTCGAGATATATAGGGTCAAACAAAAAGTTTGTAAATATAAATTTAATCTCAGTTTTTCTGTCATAACTTTTAACGTTTTTAATTAAAATGAGATTTTTTGGGGTTCCTTTATGTAAAATTTGATTTTACATAAATAAGTATTCCTCAGTTTTTTCGAAAGAACTGACACTTTTCGAGATATACAGGGTCAAACAAAAAGTTTTTAAATATAAATTTAATCTCATTTTTTCTGTCATAACTTTTAACGGTTTTAATTAAAATAATATTTTTGGATGTAGAATCTAATATTACACAAAAAAGTATTCTTGAGTTTTTGAAAAAAACTAATACTTTTTGAGATATATAGGGTCAAACAAAAAGTTTGTAAATATAAATTTGATCTTAATTTTTCTGTTATAACTTTTACCGTTTTTAATATAAATAAGATTTTTTTATGTTTTTTTATGTAGAATTTAATATTATACAAAAAAAATTTTTCCTAAGTTTTTTTAAAAAAACTAATACTTTTCGAGATATATAGGGTCAAACAAAAAGTTTGTAAATATAAATTTGATCTTAGTTTTTCTGTCATAACTTTTAAAGTTTTTAATTAAAATAGGATTTTTTGATGTAAAATTTAATTTTACATAAAAAAGTATTCTTGAGTTTTTTCAAAAAAACTGATACTTTTCGGGATATACAGGGTCAAACAAAAAGTTTGTAATTATAAATTTAATCTTAGTTTTTCTGTCATAACTTTTAACTTTTTTAATTAAAATAAGATTTTCTGATGTTTTTTGATGTAGAATTTAATTTTACATAAATAAGTATTCCCGAGTTTTTTCAAAAGAACTGACACTTTTCGAGATATACAGGGTCAAACAAAAAGTTTGTAAATATAAATTTAATCTCAGTCTGTCATAACTTTTAACGTTTTTAATTAAAATAAGATTTGTCGATGTAGAATCTAATACTACACAAAAAAGTATTCTTGAATTTTTTCAAAAAAACTAATATTTTTCGAGATATATAGGGTCAAACAAAAAGTTTGTAAATATAAATTTGATCTCAGTTTTTCTGTCATAACTTTTAAAGTTTTTAATTAAAATAAGGTTTTTTAACGTTTTTTATTGTAAAATTTAATTTTACATAAATAACTATTCCTGAGTTTTTTCAGAAGAACTGATACTTTTCGAGATATACACGGTCAAACAAAAAGTTTGTAAATATAAATTTAATCTCAGTTTTTCTGTCATAACTTTTAACTTTTTTAATTAAAATAGGATTTTTTGATGTAAAATTTAATTTTACATAAAAAAGTATTCTTGGGTTTTTTCAAAAAAACTGATACTTTTCGAGATATACAGGGTCAAACAAAAAGTTTGTATTTATAAATTTAATCTTAGTTTTTCTGTCATAATTTTAACGTTTTTAATTAAAATAAGATTTTCTGATGTTTTTTGATGTAGAATTTAATATTACATAAAAAAGTATTCCTGAATTTTATTAAAAAAACTAATACTTTTCGAGATATATAGGGTCAAACAAAAAGTTTGTAAATATAAATTTGATCTCAGTTTTTCTGTCATAACTTTTAAAGTTTTTAATTAAAATGAGATTTTTTGATGTAAAATTTAATTTTACATAAAAAAGTATTCTTGAGTTTTTTTAAAAAAACTGATACTTTTCGAGATATACAGGGTCAAACAAAAAGTTTGTAAATATAAATTTAATCTCAGTTTTTCTGTCATAACTTTTAACGTTTTTAATTAAAATAAGATTTTTTGATATTTTTTGATGTAGAATTTAACTTTACATAAATAACTATTCCTGAGTTTTTTCAGAAGAACTGATACTTTTCGAGATATACACGGTCAAACAAAAAGTTTGTAAATATAAATTTAATCTCAGTTTTTCTGTCATAACTTTTAACGTTTTTAATTAAAATAAGATTTGTCGATGTAGAATCTAATACTACACAAAAAAGTATTCTTGAATTTTTTCAAAAAAACTGATACTTTTCGAGATATATAGGGTTAAACAAAAAGTTTGTAAATATAAATTTGATCTTAGTTTTTCTGTTATAACTTTTAACATTTTTAATAAAAATAAGATTTTTTGATGTTTTTTTTTGTAGAATTTAATTTTACATAAATAGGTATTCCTGAGTTTTTTTAAAAGAACTGATACTTTTGGAGATATACAGGCTCAAACAAAAAGTTTGTAAATATAAATTTAATCTCAGTTTTTCTGTCATAACTTTCAACGTTTTTAATTAAAATAAGATTTTTTGATGTAGAATTTAATATTACACAAAAAAGTATTAATAAGTTTTTTAAAAAAACTAATACTTTTCGAGATATATAGGGTCAAACAGAAAGTTTGTAAATATAAATTTAATCTCAGTTTTTCTGTCATAACTTTTAACGTTTTTAATTAAAATGAGATTTTTTGGGGTTCTTTAATGTAAAATTTAATTTTACATAAATAAGTATTCCTCAGTTTTTTCGAAAGAACTGACACTTTTCGAGATATACAGGGTCAAACAAAAAGTTTTTAAATATAAATTTAATCTCATTTTTTCTGTCATAACTTTTAACGGTTTTAATTAAAATAATATTTTTGGATGTAGAATCTAATATTACACAAAAAAGTATTCTTGAGTTTTTGAAAAAAACTAATACTTTTTGAGATATATAGGGTCAAACAAAAAGTTTGTAAATATAAATTTGATCTTAATTTTTCTGTTATAACTTTTACCGTTTTTAATATAAATAAGATTTTTTTATGTTTTTTTATGTAGAATTTAATATTACACAAAAAAAATTTTTCTTAAGTTTTTTTAAAAAAACTAATACTTTTCGAGATATATAGGGTCAAACAAAAAGTTTGTAAATATAAATTTGATCTTAGTTTTTCTGTCATAACTTTTAAAAATTTTAATTAAAATGAGGTTTTTTAACGGTTTTTGATGTAAAATTTAATTTTACATAAAAAAGTATTCTTGAGTTTTTTTAAAAAAACTGATACTTTTCGAGATATATAGGGTCAAACAAAAAGTTTGTAAATATAAATTTAATCTCAGTTTTTCTGTCATAACTTTTAACGTTTTTAATTAAAATGAGATTTTTTGGGGTTCTTTAATGTAAAATTTGATTTTACATAAATAAGTATTCCTCAGTTTTTTCGAAAGAACTGACACTTTTCGAGATATACAGGGTCAAACAAAAAGTTTTTAAATATAAATTTAATCTCATTTTTTCTGTCATAACTTTTAACGGTTTTAATTAAAATAATATTTTTGGATGTAGAATCTAATATTACACAAAAAAGTATTCTTGAGTTTTTGAAAAAAACTAATACTTTTTGAGATATATAGGGTCAAACAAAAAGTTTGTAAATATAAATTTGATCTTAATTTTTCTGTTATAACTTTTACCGTTTTTAATATAAATAAGATTTTTTTATGTTTTTTTATGTAGAATTTAATATTACACAAAAAAAATTTTTCCTAAGTTTTTTTAAAAAAACTAATACTTTTCGAGATATATAGGGTCAAACAAAAAGTTTGTAAATATAAATTTGATCTTAGTTTTTCTGTCATAACTTTTAAAGTTTTTAATTAAAATAGGATTTTTTGATGTAAAATTTAATTTTACATAAAAAAGTATTCTTGAGTTTTTTGAAAAAAACTGATACTTTTCGAGATATACAGGGTCAAACAAAAAGTTTGTAAATATAAATTTGATCTTAATTTTTCTGTCATAACTTTTAACGTTTTTAATTAAAATAAGATTTTTTGATGTTTTTTGATGTAGAATTTAACTTTACATAAATAACTATTCCTGAGTTTTTTCAGAAGAACTGATACTTTTCGAGATATACACGGTCAAACAAAAAGTTTGTAAATATAAATTTAATCTCAGTTTTTCTGTCATAACTTTTAACGTTTTTAATTAAAATAAGATTTGTCGATGTAGAATCTAATACTACACAAAAAAGTATTCTTGAATTTTTTCAAAAAAACTGATACTTTTCGAGATATATAGGGTTAAACAAAAAGTTTGTAAATATAAATTTGATCTTAGTTTTTCTGTTATAACTTTTAACATTTTTAATAAAAATAAGATTTTTTGATGTTTTTTTTTGTAGAATTTAATTTTACATAAATAGGTATTCCTGAGTTTTTTTAAAAGAACTGATACTTTTGGAGATATACAGGCTCAAACAAAAAGTTTGTAAATATAAATTTAATCTCAGTTTTTCTGTCATAACTTTCAACGTTTTTAATTAAAATAAGATTTTTTGATGTAGAATTTAATATTACACAAAAAAGTATTAATAAGTTTTTTAAAAAAACTAATACTTTTCGAGATATATAGGGTCAAACAGAAAGTTTGTAAATATAAATTTAATCTCAGTTTTTCTGTCATAACTTTTAACGTTTTTAATTAAAATGAGATTTTTTGGGGTTCTTTAATGTAAAATTTAATTTTACATAAATAAGTATTCCTCAGTTTTTTCGAAAGAACTGACACTTTTCGAGATATACAGGGTCAAACAAAAAGTTTTTAAATATAAATTTAATCTCATTTTTTCTGTCATAACTTTTAACGGTTTTAATTAAAATAATATTTTTGGATGTAGAATCTAATATTACACAAAAAAGTATTCTTGAGTTTTTGAAAAAAACTAATACTTTTTGAGATATATAGGGTCAAACAAAAAGTTTGTAAATATAAATTTGATCTTAATTTTTCTGTTATAACTTTTACCGTTTTTAATATAAATAAGATTTTTTTATGTTTTTTTATGTAGAATTTAATATTACACAAAAAAAATTTTTCTTAAGTTTTTTTAAAAAAACTAATACTTTTCGAGATATATAGGGTCAAACAAAAAGTTTGTAAATATAAATTTGATCTTAGTTTTTCTGTCATAACTTTTAAAAATTTTAATTAAAATGAGGTTTTTTAACGGTTTTTGATGTAAAATTTAATTTTACATAAAAAAGTATTCTTGAGATTTTTTAAAAAAACTGATACTTTTCGAGATATATAGGGTCAAACAAAAAGTTTGTAAATATAAATTTAATCTCAGTTTTTCTGTCATAACTTTTAACGTTTTTAATTAAAATGAGATTTTTTGGGGTTCTTTAATGTAAAATTTGATTTTACATAAATAAGTATTCCTCAGTTTTTTCGAAAGAACTGACACTTTTCGAGATATACAGGGTCAAACAAAAAGTTTTTAAATATAAATTTAATCTCATTTTTTCTGTCATAACTTTTAACGGTTTTAATTAAAATAATATTTTTGGATGTAGAATCTAATATTACACAAAAAAGTATTCTTGAGTTTTTGAAAAAAACTAATACTTTTTGAGATATATAGGGTCAAACAAAAAGTTTGTAAATATAAATTTGATCTTAATTTTTCTGTTATAACTTTTACCGTTTTTAATATAAATAAGATTTTTTTATGTTTTTTTATGTAGAATTTAATATTACACAAAAAAAATTTTTCCTAAGTTTTTTTAAAAAAACTAATACTTTTCGAGATATATAGGGTCAAACAAAAAGTTTGTAAATATAAATTTGATCTTAGTTTTTCTGTCATAACTTTTAAAGTTTTTAATTAAAATAGGATTTTTTGATGTAAAATTTAATTTTACATAAAAAAGTATTCTTAAATTTTTTGAAAAAAACTGATACTTTTCGAGATATACAGGGTCAAACAAAAAGTTTGTAAATATAAATTTGATCTTAATTTTTCTGTCATAAGTTTTAACGTTTTTAATTAAAATAAGATTTTTTGATGTTTTTTGATGTAGAATTTAACTTTACATAAATAACTATTCCTGAGTTTTTTTAGAAGAACTGATACTTTTCGAGATATACACGGTCAAACAAAAAGTTTGTAAATATAAATTTAATCTCAGTTTTTCTGTCATAACTTTTAACTTTTTTAATTAAAATAGGATTTTTTGATGTAAAATTTAATTTTACATAAAAAAGTATTCTTGGGTTTTTTCAAAAAAACTAATACTTTTCGAGATATACAGGGTCAAACAAAAAGTTTGTATTTATAAATTTAATCTTAGTTTTTCTGTCATAATTTTAACGTTTTTAATTAAAATAAGATTTTCTGATGTTTTTTGATGTAGAATTTAATATTACATAAAAAAGTATTCCTGAATTTTATCAAAAAAACTAATACTTTTCGAGATATATAGGGTCAAACAAAAAGTTTGTAAATATAAATTTGATCTCAGTTTTTCTGTCATAACTTTTAAAGTTTTTAATTAAAATGAGATTTTTTGATGTAAAATTTAATTTTACATAAAAAAGTATTCTTGAGTTTTTTTAAAAAAACTGATACTTTTCGAGATATACAGGGTCAAACAAAAAGTTTGTAAATATAAATTTAATCTCAGTTTTTCTGTCATAACTTTTAACGTTTTTAATTAAAATAAGATTTGTCGATGTAGAATCTAATACTACACAAAAAAGTATTCTTGAATTTTTTCAAAAAAACTAATATTTTTCGAGATATATAGGGTCAAACAAAAAGTTTGTAAATATAAATTTGATCTCAGTTTTTCTGTCATAACTTTTAAAGTTTTTAATTAAAATAAGATTTTTTGGGGTTTTTTAATGTAAAATTTAATTTTACATTAAAAAGTATTCTTGAGTTTTTTCAAAAAAACTGATACTTTTCAAGATATACAGGGTCAAACAAAAAGTTTGTAAATATAAATTTTATCTCAGATTTTCTGTCATAACTTTTAACGTTTTTAATTAAAATAGGATGTTTTGATGTTTTTTTATGTAGATTTTAATATTACACAAAAAAGTATTCTTAAGTTTTTTTAAAAAAACTAATACTTTTCGAGATATATAGGGTCAAACAAACAGTTTGTAAATATAAATATGATCTGTTTTTCTGTCATAACTTTTAAAAATTTTAATTAAAATGAGATTTTTTGGGTTTTTTTGATGTAAAATTTAATTTTACATAAAAAATTAGTTTGAGTTTTTTCAAAAAAACTGATACTTTTCGAGATATATAGGGTCAAGCAAAAAGTTTGTAAATATAAATTTGATCTTAGTTTTTCTGTCATAACTTTTAAAGTTTTTAATTAAAATAAGGTTTTTTAACGTTTTTTTTGTAAAATTTAATTTTACATAAAAAAGTATTCCTGAGTTTTTTCAAAAAAACTGATACTTTTCGTGATATACAGGGTCAAACAAAAAAATTGTAAATATAAACTTAATCTCAGTTTTTTTGTCATATCTTTTAACGTTTTTAATTAAAATAAGATTTTTTGATGTAGAATCTAATACTACACAAAAAAGTATTCCTGAGTTTTTTCAAAAAAACTAATACTTTTCGAGATATATAGGGTCAAACAAACAGTTTGTAAATATAAATATGATCTGTTTTTCTGTCATAACTTTTAAAAATTTGAATTAAAATCAGATTTTTTGGGTTTTTTTAATGTAAAATTTAATTTTACATAAAAAATTATTCTTGAGTTTTTTCAAAAAAACTGATACTTTTCGAGATATATAGGTTTAAACAAAAAGTTTGTAAATATAAATTTGATTTTTTCTGTCATAACTTTTAAAGTTTTTAATTAAAATAAGGTTTTTTAACGTTTTTTATTGTAAAATTTAATTTTACATAAAAAAGTATTCTTGAGTTTTTTTAAAAAAACTGATACTTTTCGAGATATACAGGGTCAAACAAAAAGTTTGTAAATATAAATTTGATCTTAATTTTTCTGTCATAACTTTTAACGTTTTTAATTAAAATAAGATTTTTTGATGTTTTTTGATGTAGAATTTAATTTTACATAAATAACTATTCCTGAGTTTTTTCAGAAGAACTAATACTTTTCGAGATATACAGGGTCAAACAAAAAGTTTGTAAATATAAATTTAATCTCAGTTTTTCTGTCATAAATTTTAACTTTTTTAATTAAAATAGGATTTTTTGATGTAAAATTTAATTTTACATAAAAAAGTATTCTTGGGTTTTTTTAAAAAAATTGATACTTTTCGAGATATACAGGGTCAAACAAAAAGTTTGTATTTATAAATTTAATCTTAGTTTTTCTGTCATAACTTTTAACGTTTTTAATTAAAATAAGATTTTCTGATGTTTTTTGATGTAGAATTTAATATTACATAAAAAAGAATTTTTGAATTTTTCCAAAAAAACTAATACTTTTCGAGATATATAGGGTCAAACAAAAAGTTTGTAAATATAAATTTGATCTCAGTTTTTCTGTCATAACTTTTAAAGTTTTTAATTAAAATGAGATTTTTTGATGTAAAATTTAATTTTACATAAAAAAGTATTCTTGAGTTTTTTTAAAAAAACTGATACTTTTCGAGATATACAGGGTCAAACAAAAAGTTTGTAATTATAAATTTAATCTTAGTTTTTCTGTCATAACTTTTAACGTTTTTAATTAAAATAAGATTTTCTGATGTATTTTGATGTAGAATTTAATTTTATATAAATAAGTAGTCCTGAGTTTTTTCAAAAGAACTGACACTTTTCGAGATATACAGGGTCAAACAAAAAGTTTGTAAATATAAATTTAATCTCAGTTTTTCTGTCATAACTTTTAACGTTTTTAATTAAAATAAGATTTGTCGATGTAGAATCTAATACTACACAAAAAAGTATTCTTGATTTTTTTTAAAAAAACTAATATTTTTCGAGATATATAGGGTCAAACAAAAAGTTTGTAAATATAAATTTGATCTCAGTTTTTCTGTCATAACTTTTAAAGTTTTTAATTAAAATGAGATTTTTTGGGGTTTTTTAATGTAAAATTTTATTTTACATAAAAAAGTATTCTTGAGTTTTTTCAAAAAAACTGATACTTTTCGAGATATACAGGGTCAAACAAAAAGTTTGTAATTATAAATTTAATCTTAGTTTTTCTGTCATAACTTTTAACGTTTTTAATTATAATAAGATTTTCTGATGTTACGCCAGGCTAAATAAAAAAAAAAGGTGAAAAAAAGTTTAGCAGATATCTGAAAGTTGTAAATGGTAGGGTAGGTCTTTCTTATGATAAATACATAAAAAGATACAGCCAGATATGCGTCGTTTTTTTATAAACAATGAGAAAAGCCCAAAATTCAGTATTTTGATTGTAAAATTTTTAAAATAAATTTTATAAATAATCGGTAAACTGAAGATCTTGGAGCATAAAAAGACCTTCAATTTTATTTTTTAAGAATTTAAATCAATAAACAATTAAGCCAAATTCGGGTCTTTTTAGCAATATTGAATAAATGGTTATAACTATTGCAATAACAATTGTTAATATCAAACAATTTGTGACAATGAGGACATTATAGGTGTGAATACTTGTGCAAAATTTCAGCCGAATTGGTTTAATAGTTTATGTAAAAAGCTAATTGTTTATCCCAGAGACGAATTTTTTAAACAACTGTTCTTGCCCAAGGAATGGTCCTAGAACGTTTAAGAAAAGTGAAATAAATTCCTTAAGGTTTCAACTTTAAGAATTTATGCAAAAAATGAATTATTTATTACAAAATTGTTGTTAAAAATTATGTTAAAAAATAGTCATTTTTTTCAGTTATAAACATTTACAATAACTTCGTTATTTTTCATTATAATTTATCTTTACAAGTTGATCTGGATAGGTGGTTAAAAAACGCATTCAAAACTAAAAAAAAAAAACTTTATGACCAATAGGAGCCAAGATAACATTTTTTTTTTAACTTATATCTCTTATCTTTATAAAAATTAAGATTCGAAATTTTCACAGATTATAATCAAGGATCTTAATTTTATAATCCATTATATAATTTTGCTATAAGTTAAAAAATCTTTAAGAAATAGCCACCTAAAGTGAAGGTACTCAAGTAAGTATTTCTGGGTGAGGTGATGGGGGGATAACCTCCAGCTCGATTTACTTTTTGAAATTGAGTCTTCTAATCGGAGCGCGCTATAAAATTTTGCGTTATCTCGGCTTCTAAGTAACGTAGAACGTTCATTTTTTTTAAATTCAAGGTAACTCGCCGAAATAATGACATCTGGCACATTTTCATTGTCCTGGAAAATCGGAAAATCTCGGAAAACTTTACGCGTTGTATTCTTCAAAATTAAATTACTATAAAATAATAATAAATTAACAAAAAAACATTTACTTTTACTCTTACTCTAATGAAATAATTTATATTTTACAATAAAATTGTTTTAACAATTATTTATAATTCAGTTAATTGGTATAATATTAACAAAATACACTCTAAGAAATTGTAAAAAATATTTATTAATTCTTGTCTTCATCCTCCATTCTAAATCTTTTATTTGGACGCTCTACTTCTTCTTCAATATTTGTGTAACTGATTTCTTCAAATAAGTCGTCGATTCTTTTAGTCTGCTCTTCAGTAAAAGTGGTTTTCCCTGGACATTTAAAATAACTATTTACGTTTATTTGAATTTTATTACCTAATCTAACGGTTTAACTGAAATAAATAAATTATATAACAAAACAAATGTAAATAAAATAAATATAAATAAAAAATAAGCGTTAATAAATATTTTTTACAATTTCTTAGAGTGCATTTTGTTAATATTACACCAATTATAAATAAATAATTGTTAAAACAATTTTATTGTAAAATACAAATTATTTCATTAGAGTAAGAGTAAAAGTAAATGATTTTTTGTTAATTTATTATTATTTTATAGTAATTTAATTTTGAAGAATACAACGCGTAAAGTTTTCCGAGATTTTCCGATTTTCCAGGACAATGAAAATGTGCCAGATGTCATTATTTTGACGAGTTACCCCAAATTTAAAAAAAATGAACGTTCTACGTTACTTAGAAGCCGAGATAACGCAAAATTTTATAGCGCTCCGATTAGAAGACTCAATTTCAAAAAATAAATCGAGCTGGAGGTTATCCCCCCACCACCTCACCCAGAAATACTTACGCGAGTACCTTCACTTTAGGTGGCTATTTCTTAAAGATTTTTTAACTAATAGCAAAATTATATAATGGATTATAAAATTAAGATCCTTGATTATAATCTGTGAAAATTTCGAATATTAATGTTTATAAAGATAAGAGATATAAGTTAAAAAAAAAAGGTTATCTTGGCTCCTATTGGTCATAAAGTTTTTTTTTTTTTTAGTTTTAAATGCGTTTTTTAACCACCTATCCAGATCAACTTGTAAAGATAAATTATAATAAAAAATAACGAAATTATTGTAAATGTTTATAACTGAAAAAAATGACTATTTTTTAACATCATTTTTAACAACAATTTTGTAATAAATAATTCATTTTTTGCATAAATTCTTAAAGTTGAAACCTTAAGGAATTTATTTCACTTTTCTTAAACGTTCTAGGGCCATTCCTTGGGCAAGAACAGTTGTTTAAATAATTCGTCTCTGGGATAAACAATTAGCTTTTTACATAAACTATTAAACCAATTTGGCTGAAATTTTGCACACATATTAACCCCTATAATGCCCTCATTGTCACAAATTGTTTGACATTTACAATTGTTATTGCAATAGTTATAACCATTTATTCAATATTGCTAAAAAGACCCGTATTTAGCTTAATTGTTTATTGATTTAACTTCTTAAAAAATAAAATTGAAGGTCTTTTTATGCTCCAAGATCTTCAGTTTACCGATTATTTATAAAATTTAATTTAAAAATTTTACAATCAATATACTGAATTTTGGGCTTTTCTCATTGTTTATAAAAAAACGACGCATATCTGGCTGTATCTTTTTATGTATTTATCATAAGAAAGACCTCCCCTACCATTTACAACTTTCAGATATCTGCTAAACTTTTTTACCCGAAATGTCTATTTTTTTTCTCTGTAGCCTGGGGTATGTTTTTTGATGTAGAATTTAATATTACATAAAAAAGTATTCCTGAATTTTTTCAAAAAAACTAATACTTTTCGAGATATATAGGGTCAAACAAAAAGTTTGTAAATATAAATTTGATCTCAGTTTTTCTGTCATAACTTTTAAAGTTTTTAATTAAAATGAGATTTTTTAATGTAAAATTAAATTTTACATAAAAAAGTATTCTTGAGTTTTTTCAAAAAAACTGATACTTTTCGAGATATACAGGGTCAAACAAAAAGTTTGTAATTATAAATTTAATCTTAGTTTTTCTGTCATAACTTTTAACGTTTTTAATTAAAATAAGATTTTCTGATGTTTTTTGATGTAGAATTTAATTTTACATAAATAAGTATTCCTGAGTTTTTTCAAAAGAACTGACACTTTTCGAGATATACAGGGTCAAACAAAAAGTTTGTAAATATAAATTTAATCTCAGTTTTTCTGTCATAACTTTTAACGTTTTTAATTAAAATAAGATTTTTTTGATGTAGAATTTAATATTACACAAAAAAGTATTCCTAAGTTTTTTCAAAAAAAACTAATACTTTTCGACGTATATATATATATGGTCAAACAAATAGTTTGTAAATATAAATTTGATCTTAGTTTTTCTGTCATATCTTTTAAAGCTTTTAATTAAAAAGAGGTTTTTTAACGTTTTTTGATGTAAAATTTAATTTTACATAAATAAGTATTTTTGAGTTTTTTCAAAAGAACTGATACTTTTCGAGATATACAGGGTCAAACAAAAAGATTGTAAATATAAACTTAATATCAGTTTTTCTGTCATAACTTTTAACGTTTTTAATTAAAATAAGATTTTTCGATGTAGAATCTAATACTACACAAAAAAATATTCTTGAATTTTTTCAAAAAAACTGATACTTTTCGAGATATATAGGTTCAAACAAAAAGTTTGTAAATATAAATTTGATCTTAGTTTTTCTGTCATAACTTTTAAAGTTTTTAATTAAAATAAGGTTTTTTAACGTTTTTTATTGTAAAATTTAATTTTACATAAAAAAGTATTCTTGAGTTTTTTTAAAAAAACTGATACTTTTCGAGATATACAGGGTCAAACAAAAAGTTTGTAAATATAAATTTGATCTAAATTTTTCTGTCATAACTTTTAACGTTTTTAATTAAAATAAGATTTTTTGATGTTTTTTGATGTAGAATTTAATTTTACATAAATAACTATTCCTGAGTTTTTTCAGAAGAACTGATACTTTTCGAGATATACAGGGTCAAACAAAAAGTTTGTAAATATAAATTTAATCTCAGTTTTTCTGTCATAACCTTTAACTTTTTTAATTAAAATAGGATTTTTTGATGTAAAATTTATTTTACATAAAAAAGTATTCTTGGGTTTTTTCAAAAAAACTGATACTTTTCGAGATATACAGGGTCAAACAAAAAGTTTGTATTTATAAATTTAATCTTAGTTTTTCTGTCATAACTTTTAACGTTTTTAATTAAAATAAGATTTTCTGATGTTTTTTGATGTAGAATTTAATATTACATAAAAAAGTATTCCTGAATTTTTTCAAAAAAACTAATACTTTTCGAGATATATAGGGTCAAACAAAAAGTTTGTAAATATAAATTTGATCTCAGTTTTTGTGTCATAACTTTTAAAGTTTTTAATTAAAATGAGATTTTTTGATGTAAAATTTAATTTTACATAAAAAAAGTATTCTTGAGTTTTTTTAAAAAAACTGATACTTTTCGACATATACAGGGTCAAACAAAAAGTTTGTAAATATAATCTTAATCTCAGTTTTTCTGTCATAACTTTTAACGTTTTTAATTAAAATAAGATTTTTTGGGTTTGTTTAATGTAAAATTTAATTTTACATAAAAAATTATTCTTGAGTTTTTTCAAAAAAACTGATACTTTTCGAGATATATAGGGTTAAACAAAAAGTTTGTAAATATAAATTTGATCTTAGTTTTTCTGTTATAACTTTTAACATTTTTAATAAAAATAAGATTTTTTGATGTTTTTTTTTGTAGAATTTAATTTTACATAAATAGGTCTTCCTGAGTTTTTTTAAAAGAACTGATACTTTTGGAGATATACAGGCTCAAACAAAAAGTTTTTAAATATAAATTTAATCTCAGTTTTTCTGTCATAACTTTTAACGTTTTTAATTAAAATAAGATTTTTTGATATTTTTTGATGTAGAACTTAATTTTACATAAATAAGTAATTTTGAGTTTTTTTAAAAGAACTGATACTTTTGGAGATATACAGGGCCAAACAAAAAGTTTGTAAATATAAATTTAATCTCAGTTTTTCTGTCATAACTTTTAACGTTTTTAATTAAAATAAGATTTTTTGATGTAGAATTTAATATTAGACAAAAAAGTATTCCTGAATTTTTTCAAAAAAACTAATACTTTTCGAGATATATAGGGTCAAACAAAAAGTTTGTAAATATAAATTTGATATAAGTTTTACTGTCATAACTTTTAAAGTTTTTAATTAAAATGATGTTTTTTAACGTTTTTTAATGTAAAATTTAATTTTACATAAATAAGTGTTCTTGACTTTTTTTAAAAGAACTGATACTTTTCGAGATATACAGGGTCAAACAAAAAGTTTGTAAATATAAACTTAATCTCAGTTTTTCTGTCATAACTTTTAACGTTTTTAATTAAAATAAGATTTTTTGGGTTTGTTTAATGTAAAATTTAATTTTACATAAAAAATTATTCTTGAGTTTTTTCAAAAAAACTGATACTTTTCGAGATATATAGGGTTAAACAAAAAGTTTGTAAATATAAATTTGATCTTAGTTTTTCTGTTATAACTTTTAACATTTTTAATAAAAATAAGATTTTTTGATGTTTTTTTTTGTAGAATTTAATTTTACATAAATAGGTCTTCCTGAGTTTTTTTAAAAGAACTGATACTTTTGGAGATATACAGGCTCAAACAAAAAGTTTTTAAATATAAATTTAATCTCAGTTTTTCTGTCATAACTTTTAACGTTTTTAATTAAAATAAGATTTTTTGATGTAGTATTTAATATTACACAAAAAAGTATTAATAAGTTTTTTAAAAAAACTAATACTTTTCGAGATATATAGGGTCAAACAGAAAGTTTGTAAATATAAATTTAATCTCAGTTTTTCTGTCATAACTTTTAACGTTTTTAATTAAAATGAGATTTTTTGGGGTTCTTTAATGTAAAATTTAATTTTACATAAATAAGTATTCCTCAGTTTTTTCGAAAGAACTGACACTTTTCGAGATATACAGGGTCAAACAAAAAGTTTTTATATATAAATTTAATCTCATTTTTTCTGTCATAACTTTTAACGGTTTTAATTAAAATAATATTTTTGGATGTAGAATCTAATATTACACAAAAAAGTATTCTTGAGTTTTTGAAAAAAACTAATACTTTTTGAGATATATAGGGTCAAACAAAAAGTTTGTAAATATAAATTTGATCTTAGTTTTTCTGTCATAACTTTTAAAAATTTTAATTAAAATGAGGTTTTTTAACGGTTTTTGATGTAAAATTTAATTTTACATAAAAAAGTATTCTTGAGTTTTTTCAAAAAAACTGATACTTTTCGAGATATATAGGGTCAAACAAAAAGTTTGTAAATATAAATTTAATCTCAGTTTTTCTGTCATAACTTTTAACGTTTTTAATTAAAATGAGATTTTTT
Source organism: Altica lythri (assembly GCA_964028335.1). Lineage (NCBI taxonomy): Eukaryota > Metazoa > Arthropoda > Insecta > Coleoptera > Chrysomelidae > Altica > Altica lythri. The sequence goes on along the minus strand of CAXIIO010000427.1, from coordinate 187,111 downwards.
GGGGTTCCTTAATGTAAAATTTGATTTTACATAAATAAGTATTCCTCAGTTTTTTCGAAAGAACTGACACTTTTCGAGATATACAGGGTCAAACAAAAAGTTTTTAAATATAAATTTAATCTCATTTTTTCTGTCATAACTTTTAACGGTTTTAATTAAAATAATATTTTTGGATGTAGAATCTAATATTACACAAAAAAGTATTCTTGAGTTTTTGAAAAAAACTAATACTTTTTGAGATATATAGGGTCAAACAAAAAGTTTGTAAATATAAATTTGATCTTAATTTTTCTGTTATAACTTTTACCGTTTTTAATATAAATAAGATTTTTTTATGTTTTTTTATGTAGAATTTAATATTATACAAAAAAAATTTTTCCTAAGTTTTTTTAAAAAAACTAATACTTTTCGAGATATATAGGGTCAAACAAAAAGTTTGTAAATATAAATTTGATCTTAGTTTTTCTGTCATAACTTTTAAAGTTTTTAATTAAAATAGGATTTTTTGATGTAAAATTTAATTTTACATAAAAAAGTATTCTTGAGTTTTTTCAAAAAAACTGATACTTTTCGGGATATACAGGGTCAAACAAAAAGTTTGTAATTATAAATTTAATCTTAGTTTTTCTGTCATAACTTTTAACTTTTTTAATTAAAATAAGATTTTCTGATGTTTTTTGATGTAGAATTTAATTTTACATAAATAAGTATTCCTGAGTTTTTTCAAAAGAACTGACACTTTTCGAGATATACAGGGTCAAACAAAAAGTTTGTAAATATAAATTTAATCTCAGTTTATCTGTCATAACTTTTAACGTTTTTAATTAAAATAAGATTTGTCGATGTAGAATCTAATACTACACAAAAAAGTATTCTTGAATTTTTTCAAAAAAACTAATATTTTTCGAGATATATAGGGTCAAACAAAAAGTTTGTAAATATAAATTTGATCTCAGTTTTTCTGTCATAACTTTTAAAGTTTTTAATTAAAATAAGGTTTTTTAACGTTTTTTATTGTAAAATTTAATTTTACATAAATAACTATTCCTGAGTTTTTTCAGAAGAACTGATACTTTTCGAGATATACACGGTCAAACAAAAAGTTTGTAAATATAAATTTAATCTCAGTTTTTCTGTCATAACTTTTAACTTTTTTAATTAAAATAGGATTTTTTGATGTAAAATTTAATTTTACATAAAAAAGTATTCTTGGGTTTTTTCAAAAAAACTGATACTTTTCGAGATATACAGGGTCAAACAAAAAGTTTGTATTTATAAATTTAATCTTAGTTTTTCTGTCATAATTTTAACGTTTTTAATTAAAATAAGATTTTCTGATGTTTTTTGATGTAGAATTTAATATTACATAAAAAAGTATTCCTGAATTTTATTAAAAAAACTAATACTTTTCGAGATATATAGGGTCAAACAAAAAGTTTGTAAATATAAATTTGATCTCAGTTTTTCTGTCATAACTTTTAAAGTTTTTAATTAAAATGAGATTTTTTGATGTAAAATTTAATTTTACATAAAAAAGTATTCTTGAGTTTTTTTAAAAAAACTGATACTTTTCGAGATATACAGGGTCAAACAAAAAGTTTGTAAATATAAATTTAATCTCAGTTTTTCTGTCATAACTTTTAACGTTTTTAATTAAAATAAGATTTGTCGATGTAGAATCTAATACTACACAAAAAAGTATTCTTGAATTTTTTCAAAAAAACTGATACTTTTCGAGATATATAGGGTTAAACAAAAAGTTTGTAAATATAAATTTGATCTTAGTTTTTCTGTTATAACTTTTAACATTTTTAATAAAAATAAGATTTTTTGATGTTTTTTTTTGTAGAATTTAATTTTACATAAATAGGTATTCCTGAGTTTTTTTAAAAGAACTGATACTTTTGGAGATATACAGGCTCAAACAAAAAGTTTGTAAATATAAATTTAATCTCAGTTTTTCTGTCATAACTTTTAACGTTTTTAATTAAAATAAGATTTTTTGATGTAGAATTTAATATTACACAAAAAAGTATTAATAAGTTTTTTAAAAAAACTAATACTTTTCGAGATATATAGGGTCAAACAGAAAGTTTGTAAATATAAATTTAATCTCAGTTTTTCTGTCATAACTTTTAACGTTTTTAATTAAAATGAGATTTTTTGGGGTTCTTTAATGTAAAATTTAATTTTACATAAATAAGTATTCCTCAGTTTTTTCGAAAGAACTGACACTTTTCGAGATATACAGGGTCAAACAAAAAGTTTTTAAATATAAATTTCATCTCAGTTTTTCTGTCATAACTTTTAACGTTTTTAATTAAAATAATATTTTTGGATGTAGAATCTAATATTACACAAAAAAGTATTCTTGAGTTTTTTCAAAAAAACTAATACTTTTTGAGATATATAGGGTTAAACAAAAAGTTTGTAAATATAAATTTGATCTCAGTTTTTCTATCATAACTTTTAAAGTTTGTAATTAAAATAAGATTTTTTGGGGTTTTTTAATGTAAAATTTATTTCTACATAAAAAAGTAATCTTCAGTTTTTCCAAGAAAACTGATACTTTTTGAAATATACAGGGTCAAACAAAAAGTTTGTAAATATAAATTTAATCTCAGTTTTTCTGTCATAACTTTTAACGTTTTTAATTAAAATAAGATTTTTTTAATGTTTTTTTATCTATAATTTAATATAACACAAAAAAGTATTCCTAAGTTTTTTCAAAAAAACTAATACTTTTCAAGCTATATAGGGTCAAACAAAAAATTTGTAAATATAAATTTGATCTCAGTTTTTCTGTTATAAGTTTTAACGTTTTGAATAAAAATAAGATTTTGTGATGTTTTTTGATGTAGAATGTAATATACACAAAAAAGTATTTTTAAGTTTTTTTAAAAAAACTAATACTTTTCGAGATATATAGGGTCAAACAAAAAGTTTGTAAATATAAATTTGAAAGTTTTTTCAAAAAAACTAATACTTTTCGAGATATATAGGGTCAAACAAAAAGTTTGTAAACATAAATTTGATCTCAGTTTTTCTGTCATAACTTTTAAAGTTTTTAATTAAAATGAGATTTTTTGGAATTTTTTTATGTAAAATTTAATTTTACATAAAAAAGTATTCTTAAGTTTTTTTAAAACAACTGATATTTTTCGAGATATACAGGGTCAAACAAAAAGATTGTAAATATAAATTTAATCTCAGTTTTTCTGTCATAACTTTTAACGTTTTTAATTAAAATAAGATGTTTTGATGTAATTTTGATAAAAAATCTAATATCACACAAAAAAGTATTTTTGAGTTTTTTCAAAAAAACTAATACTTTTCGAGATATATGGGGTCAAACAAAAAGTTTGTAAATATAAATTTGATCTTAGTTTTTTTTGTCCTAACTTTTAAAGTTTTTAAATAAAATGAGGTTTTTTAACGTTTTTTAACGTAAAATTTAATTTTACATAAAAAAGTATTCCTGAGTTTTTTCAAAAAAACTGGTACTTTTCGAGATATACAGGCTCACACAAAAAGTTTGTAAATATAAATTTGATCTTAGTTTTTCTGTCATATCTTTTAAAGTTTTTAATTTAAAAGAGGTTTTTTAACATTTTTTGATGTAAAATTTAATTTTACATAAAAAATTATCACAGAGTTTTTACAAAAAAACTGATACTTTTCGAGATATACAGGGTCAAACAAAAAGTTTGTAAATATAAATTTAATCTCAGTTTTTCCGTCATAACTTTTAACGTTTTTAATTAAAATAAGATTTTTTGATGTAAAATTTAATATTACACAAAAAAGTATGTCTAAGTTTTTTCAAAAAAACTAATACTTTTCGAGATATATAGTTTCAAACAAAAAGTTTGTAAATATAAATTTAATCTCAGTTTTTCTGTCATAACTTTTAACGTTTTAAATTAAAATAAGATTTTTTGATATTTTTTGATGTAGAACTTAATTTTACATAAATAAGTAATTTTGAGTTTTTTTAAAAGAACTGATACTTTTGGAGATATACAGGGCCAAACAAAAAGTTTGTAAATATAAATTTAATCTCAGTTTATCTGTCATAACTTTTAACGTTTTTAATTAAAATAAGATTTTTTGATGTAGAATTTAATATTAGACAAAAAAGTATTCCTGAATTTTTTCAAAAAAACTAATACTTTTCGAGATATATAGGGTCAAACAAAAAGTTTGTAAATATAAATTTGATATAAGTTTTACTGTCATAACTTTTAAAGTTTTTAATTAAAATGATGTTTTTTAACGTTTTTTAATGTAAAATTTAATTTTACATAAATAAGTGTTCTTGACTTTTTTTAAAAGAACTGATACTTTTTGAGATATACAGGGTCAAACAAAAAGTTTGTAAATATAAACTTAATCTCAGTTTTTCTGTCATAACTTTTAACGTTTTTAATTAAAATAAGATTTTTTGGGTTTGTTTAATGTAAAATTTAATTTTACATAAAAAATTATTCTTGAGTTTTTTCAAAAAAACTGATACTTTTCGAGATATATAGGGTTAAACAAAAAGTTTGTAAATATAAATTTGATCTTAGTTTTTCTGTTATAACTTTTAACATTTTTAATAAAAATAAGATTTTTTGATGTTTTTTTTTGTAGAATTTAATTTTACATAAATAGGTCTTCCTGAGTTTTTTTAAAAGAACTGATACTTTTGAAGATATACAGGCTCAAACAAAAAGTTTGTAAATATAAATTTAATCTCAGTTTTTCTGTCATAACTTTTAACGTTTTTAATTAAAATAAGATTTTTTGATGTAGAATTTAATATTACACAAAAAAGTATTAATAAGTTTTTTAAAAAAACTAATACTTTTCGAGATATATAGGGTCAAACAGAAAGTTTGTAAATATAAATTTAATCTCAGTTTTTCTGTCATAACTTTTAACGTTTTTAATTAAAATGAGATTTTTTGGGGTTCTTTAGTGTAAAATTTAATTTTACATAAATAAGTATTCCTCAGTTTTTTCGAAAGAACTGACACTTTTCGAGATATACAGGGTCAAACAAAAAGTTTTTAAATATAAATTTAATCTCATTTTTTCTGTCATAACTTTTAACGGTTTTAATTAAAATAATATTTTTGGATGTAGAATCTAATATTACACAAAAAAGTATTCTTGAGTTTTTGAAAAAAACTAATACTTTTTGAGATATATAGGGTCAAACAAAAAGTTTGTAAATATAAATTTGATCTTAATTTTTCTGTTATAACTTTTACCGTTTTTAATATAAATAAGATTTTTTTATGTTTTTTTATGTAGAATTTAATATTACACAAAAAAATTTTTCTTAAGTTTTTTTAAAAAACTAATACTTTTCGAGATATATAGGGTCAAACAAAAAGTTTGTAAATATAAATTTGATCTTAGTTTTTTTGTCATAACTTTTAAAAATTTTAATTAAAATGAGGTTTTTTAACGGTTTTTGATGTAAAATTTAATTTTACATAAAAAAGTATTCTTGAGTTTTTTCAAAAAAACTGATACTTTTCGAGATATATAGGGTCAAACAAAAAGTTTGTAAATATAAATTTAATCTCAGTTTTTCTGTCATAACTTTTAACGTTTTTAATTAAAATGAGATTTTTTGGGGTTCCTTAATGTAAAATTTGATTTTACATAAATAAGTATTCCTCAGTTTTTTCGAAAGAACTGACACTTTTCGAGATATACAGGGTCAAACAAAAAGTTTTTAAATATAAATTTAATCTCATTTTTTCTGTCATAACTTTTAACGGTTTTAATTAAAATAATATTTTTGGATGTAGAATCTAATATTACACAAAAAAGTATTCTTGAGTTTTTGAAAAAAACTAATACTTTTTGAGATATATAGGGTCAAACAAAAAGTTTGTAAATATAAATTTGATCTTAATTTTTCTGTTATAACTTTTACCGTTTTTAATATAAATAAGATTTTTTTATGTTTTTTTATGTAGAATTTAATATTATACAAAAAAAATTTTTCCTAAGTTTTTTTAAAAAAACTAATACTTTTCGAGATATATAGGGTCAAACAAAAAGTTTGTAAATATAAATTTGATCTTAGTTTTTCTGTCATAACTTTTAAAGTTTTTAATTAAAATAGGATTTTTTGATGTAAAATTTAATTTTACATAAAAAAGTATTCTTGAGTTTTTTCAAAAAAACTGATACTTTTCGGGATATACAGGGTCAAACAAAAAGTTTGTAATTATAAATTTAATCTTAGTTTTTCTGTCATAACTTTTAACTTTTTTAATTAAAATAAGATTTTCTGATGTTTTTTGATGTAGAATTTAATTTTACATAAATAAGTATTCCTGAGTTTTTTCAAAAGAACTGACACTTTTCGAGATATACAGGGTCAAACAAAAAGTTTGTAAATATAAATTTAATCTCAGTCTGTCATAACTTTTAACGTTTTTAATTAAAATAAGATTTGTCGATGTAGAATCTAATACTACACAAAAAAGTATTCTTGAATTTTTTCAAAAAAACTAATATTTTTCGAGATATATAGGGTCAAACAAAAAGTTTGTAAATATAAATTTGATCTCAGTTTTTCTGTCATAACTTTTAAAGTTTTTAATTAAAATAAGGTTTTTTAACGTTTTTTATTGTAAAATTTAATTTTACATAAATAACTATTCCTGAGTTTTTTCAGAAGAACTGATACTTTTCGAGATATACACGGTCAAACAAAAATTTTGTAAATATAAATTTAATCTCAGTTTTTCTGTCATAACTTTTAACTTTTTTAATTAAAATAGGATTTTTTGATGTAAAATTTAATTTTACATAAAAAAGTATTCTTGGGTTTTTTCAAAAAAACTGATACTTTTCGAGATATACAGGGTCAAACAAAAAGTTTGTATTTATAAATTTAATCTTAGTTTTTCTGTCATAATTTTAACGTTTTTAATTAAAATAAGATTTTCTGATGTTTTTTGATGTAGAATTTAATATTACATAAAAAAGTATTCCTGAATTTTATTAAAAAAACTAATACTTTTCGAGATATATAGGGTCAAACAAAAAGTTTGTAAATATAAATTTGATCTCAGTTTTTCTGTCATAACTTTTAAAGTTTTTAATTAAAATGAGATTTTTTGATGTAAAATTTAATTTTACATAAAAAAGTATTCTTGAGTTTTTTTAAAAAAACTGATACTTTTCGAGATATACAGGGTCAAACAAAAAGTTTGTAAATATAAATTTAATCTCAGTTTTTCTGTCATAACTTTCAACGTTTTTAATTAAAATAAGATTTTTTGATGTAGAATTTAATATTACACAAAAAAGTATTAATAAGTTTTTTAAAAAAACTAATACTTTTCGAGATATATAGGGTCAAACAGAAAGTTTGTAAATATAAATTTAATCTCAGTTTTTCTGTCATAACTTTTAACGTTTTTAATTAAAATGAGATTTTTTGGGGTTCTTTAATGTAAAATTTAATTTTACATAAATAAGTATTCCTCAGTTTTTTCGAAAGAACTGACACTTTTCGAGATATACAGGGTCAAACAAAAAGTTTTTAAATATAAATTTAATCTCATTTTTTCTGTCATAACTTTTAACGGTTTTAATTAAAATAATATTTTTGGATGTAGAATCTAATATTACACAAAAAAGTATTCTTGAGTTTTTGAAAAAAACTAATACTTTTTGAGATATATAGGGTCAAACAAAAAGTTTGTAAATATAAATTTGATCTTAATTTTTCTGTTATAACTTTTACCGTTTTTAATATAAATAAGATTTTTTTATGTTTTTTTATGTAGAATTTAATATTACACAAAAAAAATTTTTCTTAAGTTTTTTTAAAAAAACTAATACTTTTCGAGATATATAGGGTCAAACAAAAAGTTTGTAAATATAAATTTGATCTTAGTTTTTCTGTCATAACTTTTAAAAATTTTAATTAAAATGAGGTTTTTTAACGGTTTTTGATGTAAAATTTAATTTTACATAAAAAAGTATTCTTGAGTTTTTTTAAAAAAACTGATACTTTTCGAGATATATAGGGTCAAACAAAAAGTTTGTAAATATAAATTTAATCTCAGTTTTTCTGTCATAACTTTTAACGTTTTTAATTAAAATGAGATTTTTTGGGGTTCTTTAATGTAAAATTTGATTTTACATAAATAAGTATTCCTCAGTTTTTTCGAAAGAACTGACACTTTTCGAGATATACAGGGTCAAACAAAAAGTTTTTAAATATAAATTTAATCTCATTTTTTCTGTCATAACTTTTAACGGTTTTAATTAAAATAATATTTTTGGATGTAGAATCTAATATTACACAAAAAAGTATTCTTGAGTTTTTGAAAAAAACTAATACTTTTTGAGATATATAGGGTCAAACAAAAAGTTTGTAAATATAAATTTGATCTTAATTTTTCTGTTATAACTTTTACCGTTTTTAATATAAATAAGATTTTTTTATGTTTTTTTATGTAGAATTTAATATTACACAAAAAAAATTTTTCCTAAGTTTTTTTAAAAAAACTAATACTTTTCGAGATATATAGGGTCAAACAAAAAGTTTGTAAATATAAATTTGATCTTAGTTTTTCTGTCATAACTTTTAAAGTTTTTAATTAAAATAGGATTTTTTGATGTAAAATTTAATTTTACATAAAAAAGTATTCTTGAGTTTTTTGAAAAAAACTGATACTTTTCGAGATATACAGGGTCAAACAAAAAGTTTGTAAATATAAATTTGATCTTAATTTTTCTGTCATAACTTTTAACGTTTTTAATTAAAATAAGATTTTTTGATGTTTTTTGATGTAGAATTTAACTTTACATAAATAACTATTCCTGAGTTTTTTCAGAAGAACTGATACTTTTCGAGATATACACGGTCAAACAAAAAGTTTGTAAATATAAATTTAATCTCAGTTTTTCTGTCATAACTTTTAACGTTTTTAATTAAAATAAGATTTGTCGATGTAGAATCTAATACTACACAAAAAAGTATTCTTGAATTTTTTCAAAAAAACTGATACTTTTCGAGATATATAGGGTTAAACAAAAAGTTTGTAAATATAAATTTGATCTTAGTTTTTCTGTTATAACTTTTAACATTTTTAATAAAAATAAGATTTTTTGATGTTTTTTTTTGTAGAATTTAATTTTACATAAATAGGTATTCCTGAGTTTTTTTAAAAGAACTGATACTTTTGGAGATATACAGGCTCAAACAAAAAGTTTGTAAATATAAATTTAATCTCAGTTTTTCTGTCATAACTTTCAACGTTTTTAATTAAAATAAGATTTTTTGATGTAGAATTTAATATTACACAAAAAAGTATTAATAAGTTTTTTAAAAAAACTAATACTTTTCGAGATATATAGGGTCAAACAGAAAGTTTGTAAATATAAATTTAATCTCAGTTTTTCTGTCATAACTTTTAACGTTTTTAATTAAAATGAGATTTTTTGGGGTTCTTTAATGTAAAATTTAATTTTACATAAATAAGTATTCCTCAGTTTTTTCGAAAGAACTGACACTTTTCGAGATATACAGGGTCAAACAAAAAGTTTTTAAATATAAATTTAATCTCATTTTTTCTGTCATAACTTTTAACGGTTTTAATTAAAATAATATTTTTGGATGTAGAATCTAATATTACACAAAAAAGTATTCTTGAGTTTTTGAAAAAAACTAATACTTTTTGAGATATATAGGGTCAAACAAAAAGTTTGTAAATATAAATTTGATCTTAATTTTTCTGTTATAACTTTTACCGTTTTTAATATAAATAAGATTTTTTTATGTTTTTTTATGTAGAATTTAATATTACACAAAAAAAATTTTTCTTAAGTTTTTTTAAAAAAACTAATACTTTTCGAGATATATAGGGTCAAACAAAAAGTTTGTAAATATAAATTTGATCTTAGTTTTTCTGTCATAACTTTTAAAAATTTTAATTAAAATGAGGTTTTTTAACGGTTTTTGATGTAAAATTTAATTTTACATAAAAAAGTATTCTTGAGTTTTTTTAAAAAAACTGATACTTTTCGAGATATATAGGGTCAAACAAAAAGTTTGTAAATATAAATTTAATCTCAGTTTTTCTGTCATAACTTTTAACGTTTTTAATTAAAATGAGATTTTTTGGGGTTCTTTAATGTAAAATTTGATTTTACATAAATAAGTATTCCTCAGTTTTTTCGAAAGAACTGACACTTTTCGAGATATACAGGGTCAAACAAAAAGTTTTTAAATATAAATTTAATCTCATTTTTTCTGTCATAACTTTTAACGGTTTTAATTAAAATAATATTTTTGGATGTAGAATCTAATATTACACAAAAAAGTATTCTTGAGTTTTTGAAAAAAACTAATACTTTTTGAGATATATAGGGTCAAACAAAAAGTTTGTAAATATAAATTTGATCTTAATTTTTCTGTTATAACTTTTACCGTTTTTAATATAAATAAGATTTTTTTATGTTTTTTTATGTAGAATTTAATATTACACAAAAAAAATTTTTCCTAAGTTTTTTTAAAAAAACTAATACTTTTCGAGATATATAGGGTCAAACAAAAAGTTTGTAAATATAAATTTGATCTTAGTTTTTCTGTCATAACTTTTAAAGTTTTTAATTAAAATAGGATTTTTTGATGTAAAATTTAATTTTACATAAAAAAGTATTCTTGAGTTTTTTGAAAAAAACTGATACTTTTCGAGATATACAGGGTAAAACAAAAAGTTTGTAAATATAAATTTGATCTTAATTTTTCTGTCATAACTTTTAACGTTTTTAATTAAAATAAGATTTTTTGATGTTTTTTGATGTAGAATTTAACTTTACATAAATAACTATTCCTGAGTTTTTTTAGAAGAACTGATACTTTTCGAGATATACACGGTCAAACAAAAAGTTTGTAAATATAAATTTAATCTCAGTTTTTCTGTCATAACTTTTAACTTTTTTAATTAAAATAGGATTTTTTGATGTAAAATTTAATTTTACATAAAAAAGTATTCTTGGGTTTTTTCAAAAAAACTAATACTTTTCGAGATATACAGGGTCAAACAAAAAGTTTGTATTTATAAATTTAATCTTAGTTTTTCTGTCATAATTTTAACGTTTTTAATTAAAATAAGATTTTCTGATGTTTTTTGATGTAGAATTTAATATTACATAAAAAAGTATTCCTGAATTTTATCAAAAAAACTAATACTTTTTGAGATATATAGGGTCAAACAAAAAGTTTGTAAATATAAATTTGATCTCAGTTTTTCTGTCATAACTTTTAAAGTTTTTAATTAAAATGAGATTTTTTGATGTAAAATTTAATTTTACATAAAAAAGTATTCTTGAGTTTTTTTAAAAAAACTGATACTTTTCGAGATATACAGGGTCAAACAAAAAGTTTGTAAATATAAATTTAATCTCAGTTTTTCTGTCATAACTTTTAACGTTTTTAATTAAAATAAGATTTGTCGATGTAGAATCTAATACTACACAAAAAAGTATTCTTGAATTTTTTCAAAAAAACTAATATTTTTCGAGATATATAGGGTCAAACAAAAAGTTTGTAAATATAAATTTGATCTCAGTTTTTCTGTCATAACTTTTAAAGTTTTTAATTAAAATAAGATTTTTTGGGGTTTTTTAATGTAAAATTTAATTTTACATTAAAAAGTATTCCTGAGTTTTTTCAAAAAAACTGATACTTTTCAAGATATACAGGGTCAAACAAAAAGTTTGTAAATATAAATTTTATCTCAGATTTTCTGTCATAACTTTTAACGTTTTTAATTAAAATAGGATGTTTTGATGTTTTTTTATGTAGATTTTAATATTACACAAAAAAGTATTCTTAAGTTTTTTTAAAAAAACTAATACTTTTCGAGATATATAGGGTCAAACAAACAGTTTGTAAATATAAATATGATCTGTTTTTCTGTCATAACTTTTAAAAATTTTAATTAAAATGAGATTTTTTGGGTTTTTTTGATGTAAAATTTAATTTTACATAAAAAATTATTTTGAGTTTTTTCAAAAAAACTGATACTTTTCGAGATATATAGGGTCAAGCAAAAAGTTTGTAAATATAAATTTGATCTTAGTTTTTCTGTCATAACTTTTAAAGTTTTTAATTAAAATAAGGTTTTTTAACGTTTTTTTTGTAAAATTTAATTTTACATAAAAAAGTATTCCTGAGTTTTTTCAAAAAAACTGATACTTTTCGTGATATACAGGGTCAAACAAAAAAATTGTAAATATAAACTTAATCTCAGTTTTTTTGTCATATCTTTTAACGTTTTTAATTAAAATAAGATTTTTTGATGTAGAATCTAATACTACACAAAAAAGTATTCCTGAGTTTTTTCAAAAAAACTAATACTTTTCGAGATATATAGGGTCAAACAAACAGTTTGTAAATATAAATATGATCTGTTTTTCTGTCATAACTTTTAAAAATTTGAATTAAAATCAGATTTTTTGGGTTTTTTTAATGTAAAATTTAATTTTACATAAAAAATTATTCTTGAGTTTTTTCAAAAAAACTGATACTTTTCGAGATATATAGGTTTAAACAAAAAGTTTGTAAATATAAATTTGATTTTTTCTGTCATAACTTTTAAAGTTTTTAATTAAAATAAGGTTTTTTAACGTTTTTTATTGTAAAATTTAATTTTACATAAAAAAGTATTCTTGAGTTTTTTTAAAAAAACTGATACTTTTCGAGATATACAGGGTCAAACAAAAAGTTTGTAAATATAAATTTGATCTTAATTTTTCTGTCATAACTTTTAACGTTTTTAATTAAAATAAGATTTTTTGATGTTTTTTGATGTAGAATTTAATTTTACATAAATAACTATTCCTGAGTTTTTTCAGAAGAACTAATACTTTTCGAGATATACAGGGTCAAACAAAAAGTTTGTAAATATAAATTTAATCTCAGTTTTTCTGTCATAAATTTTAACTTTTTTAATTAAAATAGGATTTTTTGATGTAAAATTTAATTTTACATAAAAAAGTATTCTTGGGTTTTTTTAAAAAAACTGATACTTTTCGAGATATACAGGGTCAAACAAAAAGTTTGTATTTATAAATTTAATCTTAGTTTTTCTGTCATAACTTTTAACGTTTTTAATTAAAATAAGATTTTCTGATGTTTTTTGATGTAGAATTTAATATTACATAAAAAAGAATTTTTGAATTTTTCCAAAAAAACTAATACTTTTCGAGATATATAGGGTCAAACAAAAAGTTTGTAAATATAAATTTGATCTCAGTTTTTCTGTCATAACTTTTAAAGTTTTTAATTAAAATGAGATTTTTTGATGTAAAATTTAATTTTACATAAAAAAGTATTCTTGAGTTTTTTTAAAAAAACTGATACTTTTCGAGATATACAGGGTCAAACAAAAAGTTTGTAATTATAAATTTAATCTTAGTTTTTCTGTCATAACTTTTAACGTTTTTAATTAAAATAAGATTTTCTGATGTATTTTGATGTAGAATTTAATTTTATATAAATAAGTAGTCCTGAGTTTTTTCAAAAGAACTGACACTTTTCGAGATATACAGGGTCAAACAAAAAGTTTGTAAATATAAATTTAATCTCAGTTTTTCTGTCATAACTTTTAACGTTTTTAATTAAAATAAGATTTGTCGATGTAGAATCTAATACTACACAAAAAAGTATTCTTGATTTTTTTTAAAAAAACTAATATTTTTCGAGATATATAGGGTCAAACAAAAAGTTTGTAAATATAAATTTGATCTCAGTTTTTCTGTCATAACTTTTAAAGTTTTTAATTAAAATGAGATTTTTTGGGGTTTTTTAATGTAAAATTTTATTTTACATAAAAAAGTATTCTTGAGTTTTTTCAAAAAAACTGATACTTTTCGAGATATACAGGGTCAAACAAAAAGTTTGTAATTATAAATTTAATCTTAGTTTTTCTGTCATAACTTTTAACGTTTTTAATTATAATAAGATTTTCTGATGTTACGCCAGGCTAAATAAAAAAAAAAAGGTGAAAAAAAGTTTAGCAGATATCTGAAAGTTGTAAATGGTAGGGTAGGTCTTTCTTATGATAAATACATAAAAAGATACAGCCAGATATGCGTCGTTTTTTTATAAACTATGAGAAAAGCCCAAAATTCAGTATTTTGATTGTAAAATTTTTAAAATAAATTTTATAAATAATCGGTAAACTGAAGATCTTGGAGCATAAAAAGACCTTCAATTTTATTTTTTAAGAATTTAAATCAATAAACAATTAAGCCAAATTCGGGTCTTTTTAGCAATATTGAATAAATGGTTATAACTATTGCAATAACAATTGTTAATATCAAACAATTTGTGACAATGAGGACATTATAGGTGTGAATACTTGTGCAAAATTTTAGCCGAATTGGTTTAATAGTTTATGTAAAAAGCTAATTGTTTATCCCAGAGACGAATTTTTTAAACAACTGTTCTTGCCCAAGGAATGGTCCTAGAACGTTTAAGAAAAGTGAAATAAATTCCTTAAGGTTTCAACTTTAAGAATTTATGCAAAAAATGAATTATTTATTACAAAATTGTTGTTAAAAATTATGTTAAAAAATAGTCATTTTTTTCAGTTATAAACATTTACAATAACTTCGTTATTTTTCATTATAATTTATCTTTACAAGTTGATCTGGATAGGTGGTTAAAAAACGCATTCAAAACTAAAAAAAAAAAACTTTATGACCAATAGGAGCCAAGATAACATTTTTTTTTTAACTTATATCTCTTATCTTTATAAAAATTAAGATTCGAAATTTTCACAGATTATAATCAAGGATCTTAATTTTATAATCCATTATATAATTTTGCTATAAGTTAAAAAATCTTTAAGAAATAGCCACCTAAAGTGAAGGTACTCAAGTAAGTATTTCTGGGTGAGGTGATGGGGGGATAACCTCCAGCTCGATTTACTTTTTGAAATTGAGTCTTCTAATCGGAGCGCGCTATAAAATTTTGCGTTATCTCGGCTTCTAAGTAACGTAGAACGTTCATTTTTTTTAAATTTAAGGTAACTCGCCGAAATAATGACATCTGGCACATTTTCATTGTCCTGGAAAATCGGAAAATCTCGGAAAACTTTACGCGTTGTATTCTTCAAAATTAAATTACTATAAAATAATAATAAATTAACAAAAAAACATTTACTTTTACTCTTACTCTAATGAAATAATTTATATTTTACAATAAAATTGTTTTAACAATTATTTATAATTCAGTTAATTGGTATAATATTAACAAAATACACTCTAAGAAATTGTAAAAAATATTTATTAATTCTTGTCTTCATCCTCCATTCTAAATCTTTTATTTGGACGCTCTACTTCTTCTTCAATATTTGTGTAACTGATTTCTTCAAATAAGTCGTCGATTCTTTTAGTCTGCTCTTCAGTAAAAGTGGTTTTCCCTGGACATTTAAAATAACTATTTACGTTTATTTGAATTTTATTACCTAATCTAACGGTTTAACTGAAATAAATAAATTATATAACAAAACAAATGTAAATAAAATAAATATAAATAAAAAATAAGCGTTAATAAATATTTTTTACAATTTCTTAGAGTGCATTTTGTTAATATTACACCAATTATAAATAAATAATTGTTAAAACAATTTTATTGTAAAATACAAATTATTTCATTAGAGTAAGAGTAAAAGTAAATGATTTTTTGTTAATTTATTATTATTTTATAGTAATTTAATTTTGAAGAATACAACGCGTAAAGTTTTCCGAGATTTTCCGATTTTCCAGGACAATGAAAATGTGCCAGATGTCATTATTTTGACGAGTTACCCCAAATTTAAAAAAAATGAACGTTCTACGTTACTTAGAAGCCGAGATAACGCAAAATTTTATAGCGCTCCGATTAGAAGACTCAATTTCAAAAAATAAATCGAGCTGGAGGTTATCCCCCCACCACCTCACCCAGAAATACTTACGCGAGTACCTTCACTTTAGGTGGCTATTTCTTAAAGATTTTTTAACTAATAGCAAAATTATATAATGGATTATAAAATTAAGATCCTTGATTATAATCTGTGAAAATTTCGAATATTAATGTTTATAAAGATAAGAGATATAAGTTAAAAAAAAAAGGTTATCTTGGCTCCTATTGGTCATAAAGTTTTTTTTTTTTTAGTTTTGAATGCGTTTTTTAACCACCTATCCAGATCAACTTGTAAAGATTGTAACCCCTTTTTTTTTATGTTAAAGGCTCACAAACGGTTAGCCAAATGCGGACGGCACTCAGGGGGTAGGAGGAGAGCGAGTCGTGGGTCGAAGGAGCAATTGGGCGAGTATCTAGGAAGAAGGAAACATAGAAAATATTTACAAATCGGTAAAGGGCGCCACTTATTTTTTTTTATAGTGAAATAGGAAAGAAAATAAGAAACCTATTGAGAAATAGTTTATTAAATCTGAAATGGTTAGGGAACACACTTTAATTGAGTTATATCCTTAAGTCAATAATTATTTTAAACTTACCTTATTGATTCTACAATTCCTTGAATCCTTTTGTCTTATTAAAATCTAAACCTTTATTAAACTAGAGGTTTGAATCAGAACAGTTACTGGGAAGGTATAAGAAATAAATACTCAACGACATCAATAAAAACAATAAAACAATGTATTAAAAAAATAAAACAAAAATCACCAGTAATAGTGAGAACGGTTATCACCAAAAAGCTAACACTTCTGTTTATACAGTGAAAGATATTAACCGGTATTTGACAATACGGTTATTAAAAAACTAATATTCCTGTACATATAATATTACAGATCTTATCTAAATTGCATAACCTATTTTCAATAAACGAATGTATGTAGAGAACTCAATTAAAACAAAATATATACTGAAGGTATATTTCCTTTCTTTAAAACAAAATTCAGTTCTCTAAAGAGTGCACACTCTGAGTGTTCTAAATATCTAAAAATTACCATATACATGAATACAAATATGAAATTTAGCAATACAAGTACCATAGAGGTAATAATCATGTAAGATTACGATTGAACACCAACACTTTGTAGAAAGTTAAAAAACAAAATTTAAAAACACTACATATTTATCATTCAATCATAGTTCCATAGATTTGAATAGTAACTAATGTTATTAACTGATTTAATGCCGCTAAAAGCTTATAACAATTTAAATTTAAATAGAATCACTATTAAAAGTTTCCAAAAGCATATTCTTCCGAATAAGCACCAAAATTATGACTGTTTCTTAGAATATTCGCAGTTCAACTAAATATCAAACATAGAGAAATAACAGAAAGAATAGTCGAAAGTTTACCTTGTAATCCAGAACTAAAAATCATACTTCGTGACCGGGTAGTCACACTTCTACTATAAAAAGGCTTCTTTAAACATACCATAATTAACCAAGAACCATGTAGAATTAAACATCAGCACATAGGAAATCATCTATAAAACCATCCATAAGGTTTTTAGATCACTAGGTATCCATTTACCTCGGTACCATATAATTTTATAAAAATTTCAAAATGGAGTCTTCCAACAAATAGCACTTAGCACCAAAATTTCATTGATACCATAAATCAAACAGATTGTACTTCCAATTTAAGCACATCTACATCCAAATTGAAATGCAGTATTTTTTCATACACTTCCGATACGGAATAAACCAAGAACAAACGGTAATCTTAATGCTGTGAATTAACCGGCAGCCATTAATTTGCACAAACCAGGAAATATGCTTCCTCTCGCTTGCCACTTCAAATCGTAATCCTCTTAAAAATGCGTTCTCTTCCACCGGTCTGTTTCTCTCGGTTCTCTTCGAGTATTTTCGATATGTATCGGTCTGAGTAAAAATGTAAAGTTGGTTGCATACCGACAAAAGTGTAAACGAGAATATAATATTATTTAAGGTGGTTTTTTGGAATGCTACACAGCCCCCTACGAAGAGAGGAAACTGGGGTCCATTGAAGACCACAGTTTTCGAGAAGAACTACTAGGGTGGGAACCACAGTAGCATTATTCGAACGATCTTACTTATTACAAGGGTAAACTTGACTGGCTAAAGGAAAATGTCAAACGGTGACTCAACAGAACCTAAATAAAATAAAACATGCGGAGTTCAATAGGATAGCACCCTACAGTAATAATAACTACCTTGGTAGTCATTTGTCCACACAGACAAAACTAACAACAAACATATGTCGTACAAGTTAAACTAAACGTTGTTCTGAAGGAACAAACGATAGGTACAAATGAATCCTAGTTATTCAAACTAGAGATTCTCGTGACCAGATTTCTATAAGCGGTACCGGCCAACCGAAAGATCACAGAGTGATCAGGAACGACCTACGCCGAAGTTTCTGTACGGAAACACACACCGGTGTACAGCTCGACCTAGATGGGTAGCCCTAAACGTTGGTTTAAATAACCATCATATTGCAAAGCAAAAAATATCCGCCCAAAAGGCGTTTATACTGTCCCTTGATATAAAATATCAGGACCACTTAATATTTATTCACACACTTAAGAAGAGAGAAAAAGAAGGCTATGTTCCTATAAAGTAAAATTTCCCATGGGCGGCACAACGCGTCATTCCATTTTAGGAAACACCCATGAAGAAAGAAAGGTGAAGTTAAACCAAACTGTTAATAGTAATTTTGAAAAGCAAGAAAGAAACACGGTACGATAGATATAATTAGGAATTTAATAAGTCTATTGACTCCATTAAATCCAACAGTCACGGTAAATACGAGATACGTAAAGTCTAAATTAATAGTAGCTACTAGCACGATTTTAGATAGAACTCAAAGGTAGTAAGAATTGGAAATGACGTACACAATTATGGTTTTCAACTAGAAATAGGAAATATAAGAAAAGAAAAAATATTTTATGGTTGTCTGTAGTTTTGATAGCTGCGCGTATCATACGTCTAAAAATATTTTAGAGACAAAATCGGTAAGTCAACATCGGTATGAAGTAATCAATAGTATGGAACTCCAAAGTCATAGTAGGTATAACCTAACAAGACAACTATAATTAATAAAGAATCAAAAGGAGATAGAGATAGGATTAATGGTTACTTGTCTTCCTTAAAAGCTCAACAGACCACTACCGGGAAGAATTCCCTACGGCTTCCCTAGGCTTATCTCTCGTGACAACTGATAAGGTCAAAGTAATCATAATCTGGGAGAAGAAAAGAAATAACATCTAGCTGAGAACGTGTTCATTAAAACTTACAGGTGGTGATTGAATTCATCAATATTCGCCAGACAAATCAAAATCGTAGACTAGCTATTAAACACTCTTAGGTCAAATAAAGCGAGGTTAAACACAACGGCTCTAAACAAATCCTCACATAACGATATACTAAATTCCACTTAAGGAAATAGTGCTAAAACTATCTAGTACTGATCATACTAAACCAAAATGTGTAAAAATACACCATACGAAAATACAACATCTAATAATGTCGTCGAAAAACAAGCAGTGATTAAACACTTCAAGATACGGTAAATATAACGAGAGAATAATTCTTCTGAACGTTATCGGTAGGGTAATGAATGTCTTCTTCATTAAACGGTACGGTAGAATTAAGTGACTATTATCACTAAACGGTAAGATAAGGACAAAATTAACAGGAAATAATTTCCAATTATACAAAGACGGTAAGGTAGGTACTTTAAGTGATACATTCACTTAAAGGTAAAGTTCTCAAAAGAAATCGTATCACTAAACTGAAAGCAAAGAATAAGATCAGGGATGTGATAACGATGAAATGATTTAGGTGAGTTTCCACCTTATGGACGATAACAAATCAAACAAAGAAAAAATTCCCAGAAAGTACATGAGATACTTAAACAGAGAGGGGAAAGGTTTCATTTAGTCGCCTCGTACGACAAGCAGTTTAACACTTTGGGGGTTATTTTATTCCCGCCGCCCAAACGGGGTTAAAAAACTAAAAACAGCAGAAAAAGGAAACGGAAAGTATACAAGGGTATGGTAAGTTCATATCAAATGAGAACTACTCATGACAAGAATCATCTAGAGTTAAGTTACTATTTGAATCTTTAGCTAACAATTTTTTTAAAATCTTACGTTTCTCATCAATTTTCCTTCCAGTAATTTTTCCTCTTATTTTCAATTCATAGTTAACTTCTTCAGTAGTTAGAAAGTTTACTTCAAAATTAGACATGTTGAAAAGGATTCAAGTTTTTTAATTTACTAACAACAAAAAAAGTTTTAAAGTGTGTTTAGAAGTAACGATAGACAAATTGGGGTGAATAATTAAAACTAAAAGTTTATTAAGATTTAATGACAAAAAAGTTTCTAAAGAAAAAATACTCAGGCCCCACGTTGGGCGCCATTTTTGTGTAACCCCTTTTTTTTTTATGTTAAAGGCTCACAAAGGGTTAGCCAAATGCGGACGGCACTCAGGGGGTAGGAGGAGAGCGAGTCGTGGGTCGAAGGAGCAATTGGGCGAGTATCTAGGAAGAAGGAAACATAGAAAATATTTACAAATCGGTAAAGGGCGCCACTTATTTTTTTTTATAGTGAAATAGGAAAGAAAATAAGAAACCTATTGAGAAATAGTTTATTAAATCTGAAATGGTTAGGGAACACACTTTAATTGAGTTATATCCTTAAGTCAATAATTATTTTAAACTTACCTTATTGATTCTACAATTCCTTGAATCCTTTTGTCTTATTAAAATCTAAACCTTTATTAAACTAGAGGTTTGAATCAGAACAGTTACTGGGAAGGTATAAGAAATAAATACTCAACGACATCAATAAAAACAATAAAACAATGTATTAAAAAAATAAAACAAAAATCACCAGTAATAGTGAGAACGGTTATCACCAAAAAGCTAACACTTCTGTTTATACAGTGAAAGATATTAACCGGTATTTGACAATACGGTTATTAAAAAACTAATATTCCTGTACATATAATATTACAGATCTTATCTAAATTGCATAACCTATTTTCAATAAACGAATGTATGTAGAGAACTCAATTAAAACAAAATATATACTGAAGGTATATTTCCTTTCTTTAAAACAAAATTCAGTTCTCTAAAGAGTGCACACTCTGAGTGTTCTAAATATCTAAAAATTACCATATACATGAATACAAATATGAAATTTAGCAATACAAGTACCATAGAGGTAATAATCATGTAAGATTACGATTGAACACCAACACTTTGTAGAAAGTTAAAAAACAAAATTTAAAAACACTACATATTTATCATTCAATCATAGTTCCATAGATTTGAATAGTAACTAATGTTATTAACTGATTTAATGCCGCTAAAAGCTTATAACAATTTAAATTTAAATAGAATCACTATTAAAAGTTTCCAAAAGCATATTCTTCCGAATAAGCACCAAAATTATGACTGTTTCTTAGAATATTCGCAGTTCAACTAAATATCGAACATAGAGAAATAACAGAAAGAATAGTCGAAAGTTTACCTTGTAATCCAGAACTAAAAATCATACTTCGTGACCGGGTAGTCACACTTCTACTATAAAAAGGCTTCTTTAAACATACCATAATTAACCAAGAACCATGTAGAATTAAACATCAGCACATAGGAAATCATCTATAAAACCATCCATAAGGATTTTAGATCACTAGGTATCCATTTACCTCGGTACCATATAATTTTATAAAAATTTCAAAATGGAGTCTTCCAACAAATAGCACTTAGCACCAAAATTTCATTGATACCATAAATCAAACAGATTGTACTTCCAATTTAAGCACATCTACATCCAAATTGAAATGCAGTATTTTTTCATACACTTCCGATACGGAATAAACCAAGAACAAACGGTAATCTTAATGCTGTGAATTAACCGGCAGCCATTAATTTGCACAAACCAGGAAATATGCTTCCTCTCGCTTGCCACTTCAAATCGTAATCCTCTTAAAAATGCGTTCTCTTCCACCGGTCTGTTTCTCTCGGTTCTCTTCGAGTATTTTCGATATGTATCGGTCTGAGTAAAAATGTAAAGTTGGTTGCATACCGACAAAAGTGTAAACGAGAATATAATATTATTTAAGGTGGTTTTTTGGAATGCTACAAGATAAATTATAATAAAAAATAACGAAATTATTGTAAATGTTTATAACTGAAAAAAATGACTATTTTTTAACATCATTTTTAACAACAATTTTGTAATAAATAATTCATTTTTTGCATAAATTCTTAAAGTTGAAACCTTAAGGAATTTATTTCACTTTTCTTAAACGTTCAAGGGCCATTCCTTGGGCAAGAACAGTTGTTTAAATAATTCGTCTCTGGGATAAACAATTAGCTTTTTACATAAACTATTAAACCAATTTGGCTGAAATTTTGCACACATATTAACCCCTATAATGCCCTCATTGTCACAAATTGTTTGACATTTACAATTGTTATTGCAATAGTTATAACCATTTATTCAATATTGCTAAAAAGACCCGTATTTAGCTTAATTGTTTATTGATTTAACTTCTTAAAAAATAAAATTGAAGGTCTTTTTATGCTCCAAGATCTTCAGTTTACCGATTATTTATAAAATTTAATTTAAAAATTTTACAATCAATATACTGAATTTTGGGCTTTTCTCATTGTTTATAAAAAAACGACGCATATCTGGCTGTATCTTTTTATGTATTTATCATAAGAAAGACCTCCCCTACCATTTACAACTTTCAGATATCTGCTAAACTTTTTTACCCGAAATGTCTATTTTTTTTCTCTGTAGCCTGGGGTATGTTTTTTGATGTAGAATTTAATATTACATAAAAAAGTATTACTGAATTTTTTCAAAAAAACTAATACTTTTCGAGATATATAGTTTGTAAATATAAATTTGATCTCAGTTTTTCTGTCATAACTTTTAAAGTTTTTAATTAAAATGAGATTTTTTAATGTAAAATTAAATTTTACATAAAAAAGTATTCTTGAGTTTTTTCAAAAAAACTGATACTTTTCGAGATATACAGGGTCAAACAAAAAGTTTGTAATTATAAATTTAATCTTAGTTTTTCTGTCATAACTTTTAACGTTTTTAATTAAAATAAGATTTTCTGATGTTTTTTGATGTAGAATTTAATTTTACATAAATAAGTATTCCTGAGTTTTTTCAAAAGAACTGACACTTTTCGAGATATACAGGGTCAAACAAAAAGTTTGTAAATATAAATTTAATCTCAGTTTTTCTGTCATAACTTTTAACGTTTTTAATTAAAATAAGATTTTTTTGATGTAGAATTTAATATTACACAAAAAAGTATTCCTAAGTTTTTTCAAAAAAAACTAATACTTTTCGACGTATATATATATATGGTCAAACAAATAGTTTGTAAATATAAATTTGATCTTAGTTTTTCTGTCATATCTTTTAAAGCTTTTAATTAAAAAGAGGTTTTTTAACGTTTTTTGATGTAAAATTTAATTTTACATAAATAAGTATTTTTGAGTTTTTTCAAAAGAACTGATACTTTTCGAGATATACAGGGTCAAACAAAAAGATTGTAAATATAAACTTAATATCAGTTTTTCTGTCATAACTTTTAACGTTTTTAATTAAAATAAGATTTTTCGATGTAGAATCTAATACTACACAAAAAAATATTCTTGAATTTTTTCAAAAAAACTGATACTTTTCGAGATATATAGGTTCAAACAAAAAGTTTGTAAATATAAATTTGATCTTAGTTTTTCTGTCATAACTTTTAAAGTTTTTAATTAAAATAAGGTTTTTTAACGTTTTTTATTGTAAAATTTAATTTTACATAAAAAAGTATTCTTGAGTTTTTTTAAAAAAACTGATACTTTTCGAGATATACAGGGTCAAACAAAAAGTTTGTAAATATAAATTTGATCTTAATTTTTCTGTCATAACTTTTAACGTTTTTAATTAAAATAAGATTTTTTGATGTTTTTTGATGTAGAATTTAATTTTACATAAATAACTATTCCTGAGTTTTTTCAGAAGAACTGATACTTTTCGAGATATACAGGGTCAAACAAAAAGTTTGTAAATATAAATTTAATCTCAGTTTTTCTGTCATAACCTTTAACTTTTTTAATTAAAATAGGATTTTTTGATGTAAAATTTATTTTACATAAAAAAGTATTCTTGGGTTTTTTCAAAAAAACTGATACTTTTCGAGATATACAGGGTCAAACAAAAAGTTTGTATTTATAAATTTAATCTTAGTTTTTCTGTCATAACTTTTAACGTTTTTAATTAAAATAAGATTTTCTGATGTTTTTTGATGTAGAATTTAATATTACATAAAAAAGTATTCCTGAATTTTTTCAAAAAAACTAATACTTTTCGAGATATATAGGGTCAAACAAAAAGTTTGTAAATATAAATTTGATCTCAGTTTTTCTGTCATAACTTTTAAAGTTTTTAATTAAAATGAGATTTTTTGATGTAAAATTTAATTTTACATAAAAAAAGTATTCTTGAGTTTTTTTAAAAAAACTGGTACTTTTCGAGATATACAGGGTCAAACAAAAAGTTTGTAATTATAAATTTAATCTTAGTTTTTCTGTCATAACTTTTAACGTTTTTAATTAAAATAAGATTTTTGATGTATTTTGATGTAGAATTTAATTTTACATAAATAAGTAGTCCTGAGTTTTTTCAAAAGAACTGACACTTTTCGAGATATACAGGGTCAAACAAAAAGTTTGTAAATATAAATTTAATCTCAGTTTTTCTGTCATAACTTTTAACGTTTTTAATTAAAATAAGATTTGTCGATGTAGAATCTAATACTACACAAAAAAGTATTCTTGAATTTGTTTAAAAAAACTAATATTTTTCGAGATATATAGGGTCAAACAAAAAGTTTGTAAATATAAATTTGATCTCAGTTTTTCTGTCATAACTTTTAAAGTTTTTAATTAAAATGAGATTTTTTGGGGTTTTTTAATGTAAAATTTTATTTTATATAAAAAAGTATTCTTGAGTTTTTTCAAAAAAACTGATACTTTTCGAGATATACAGGGCCAAAAAAAAGTTTGTAATTATAAATTTAATCTTAGTTTTTCTGTCATAACTTTTAACGTTTTTAATTATAATAAGATTTTCTGATGTTAGGCCAGGCTAAATAAAAAAAAAAGGTGAAAAAAAGTTTAGCAGATATCTGAAAGTTGTAAATGGTAGGGAAGGTCTTTCTTATGATAAATACATAAAAAGATACAGCCAGAT
The DNA here is from genome assembly GCA_964028335.1 of Altica lythri. NCBI lineage: Eukaryota > Metazoa > Arthropoda > Insecta > Coleoptera > Chrysomelidae > Altica > Altica lythri. The sequence goes on along the minus strand of CAXIIO010000427.1, from coordinate 161,851 downwards.
ATGCGTCGTTTTTTTATAAACAATGAGAAAAGCCCAAAATTCAGTATTTTGATTGTAAAATTTTTAAATTAAATTTTATAAATAATCGGTAAACTGAGGATCTTGGACCATAAAAAGACCTTCAATTTTATTTTTTAAGAATTTAAATCAATAAACAATTAAGCCAAATTCGGGTCTTTTTAGCAATATTGAATAAATGGTTATAACTATTGCAATAACAATTGTAAATATCAAACAATTTGTGACAATAAAGACATTATACGTGTTAATATGTGTGCAAAATTTCAGCCGAATTGGTTTAATAGTTTATGTAAAAAGCTAATTGTTTATCCCAGAGACGAATTTTTTAAACAACTGTTTTTGCCCAAGGAATGGTCCTAGAACGTTTAAGAAAAGTGAAATGAATTCCTTAAGGTTTCAACTTTAAGAATTTATGCAAAAAATGAATTATTTATTACAAAATTGTTGTTAAAAATGATGTTAAAAAATAGTCATTTTTTTCAGTTATAAACATTTACAATAACTTCGTTATTTTTCATTATAATTTATCTTTACAAGTTGATCTGGATAGGTGGTTAAAAAACGCATTCAAAACTAAAAAAAAAAAACTTTATGACCAATAGGAGCCAAGATAACATTTTTTTTTTAACTTATATCTCTTATCTTTATAAAAATTAAGATTCGAAATTTTCACAGATTATAATCAAGGATCTTAATTTTATAATCCATTATATAATTTTGCTATAAGTTAAAAAATCTTTAAGAAATAGCCACCTAAAGTGAAGGTACTCGCGTAAGTATTTCTGGGTAAGGTGGTGGGGGGATAACCTCCAGCTCGATTAACTTTTTGAAATTGAGTCTTCTAATCGGAGCGCGCTATAAAATTTTGCTTTATCTCGGCTTCTAAGTAACGTAGAACGTTCATTTTTTTTAAATTTGGGGTAACTCGTCGAAATAATGACATCTGGCACATTTTCATTGTCCTGGAAAATCGGAAAATCTCGGAAAACTTTACGCGTTGTATTCTTCAAAATTAAATTACTATAAAATAATAATAAATTAACAAAAAAACATTTACTTTTACTCTTACTCTAATGAAATAATTTATATTTTACAATAAAATTGTTTTAACAATTATTTATAATTCAGTTAATTGGTATAATATTAACAAAATACACTCTAAGAAATTGTAAAAAATATTTATTAATTCTTGTCTTCATCCTCCATTCTAAATCTTTTATTTGGACGCTCTACTTCTTCTTCAATATTTGTGTAACTGATTTCTTCAAATAAGTCGTCGATTCTTCTAGTCTGCTCTTCAGTAAAAGTGGTTTTCCCTGGACATTTGAAATAACTATTTACGTTTATTTGAATTTTATTACCTAATCTAACGGTTTAACTGAAATAAATAAATTATATAACAAAACGAATGTAAATAAAATAAATATAAATAAAAAATAAGCGTTAATAAATATTTTTTACAATTTCTTAGAGTGCATTTTGTTAATATTACACCAATTATAAATAAATAATTGTTAAAACAATTTTATTGTAAAATACAAATTATTTCATTAGAGTAAGAGTAAAAGTAAATGATTTTTTGTTGATTTATTATTATTATATAGTAATTTAATTTTGAAGAATACAACGCGTAAAGTTTTCCGAGATTTTCCGATTTTCCAGGACAATGAAAATGTGCCAGATGTCATTATTTTGACGAGTTACCCCAAATTTAAAAAAAATGAACGTTCTACGTTACTTAGAAGCCGAGATAACGCAAAATTTTATAGCGCTCCGATTAGAAGACTCAATTTCAAAAAATAAATCGAGCTGGAGGTTAGCCCCCCACCACCTCACCCAGAAATACTTACGCGAGTACCTTCAATTTAGGTGGCTATTTTTTAAAGATTTTTTAACTAATAGCAAAATTATATAATGGATTATAAAATTAAGATCCTTGATTATAATCTGTGAAAATTTCGAATATTAATGTTTATAAAGATAAGAGATATAAGTTAAAAAAAAAGTTTATCTTTGCTCCTATTGGTCATAAAGTTTTTTTTTTTAGTTTTGAATGCGTTTTTTAACCACCTATCCAGATCAACTTGTAAAGATAAATTATAATAAAAAATAACGAAATTATTGTAAATGTTTATAACTGAAAAAAATGACTATTTTTTAACATCATTTTTAACAACAATTTTGTAATAAATAATTCATTTTTTGCATAAATTCTTAAAGTTGAAACCTTAAGGAATTTATTTCACTTTTCTTAAACGTTCTAGGACCATTCCTTGGGCAAGAACAGTTGTTTAAATAATTCGTCTCTGGGATAAACAATTAGCTTTTTACATAAACTATTAAACCAATTCGGCTGAAATTTTGCACACATGTTAACACCTATAATACCCTCATTGTCACAAATTGTTTGACATTTACAATTGTTATTGCAATAGTTATAACCATTTATTCAATATTGCTAAAAAGACCCATATTTAGCTTAATTGTTTATTGATTTAAATTCTTAAAAAACAAAATTGAAGGTCTTTTTATGCTCCAAGATCTTCAGTTTACCGATTATTTATAAAATTTAATTTAAAAATTTTACAATCAAAATACTGAATTTTGGGCATTTCTCATTGTTTATAAAAAAACGACGCATATCTGGCTGTATCTTTTTATGTATTTATCATAAGAAAGACCTCCCCTACCATTTACAACTTTCAGATATCTGCTAAACTTTTTTACCCGAAATGTCTATTTTTTTTCTCTGTAGCCTGGGGTATGTTTTTTGATGTAGAATTTAATATTACATAAAAAAGTATTCCTGAATTTTTTCAAAAAAACTAATACTTTTCGAGATATATAGGGTCAAACAAAAAGTTTGTAAATATAAATTTGATCTCAGTTTTTCTGTCATAACTTTTAAAGTTTTTAATTAAAATGAGATTTTTTAATGTAAAATTTAATTTTACATAAAAAAGTATTCCTGAGTTTTTTCAAAAAAACTGATACTTTTCGAGATATACAGGGTCAAACAAAAAGTTTGTAATTATAAATTTAATCTTAGTTTTTCTGTCATAACTTTTAACGTTTTTAATTAAAATAAGATTTTCTGATGTTTTTTGATGTAGAATTTAATTTTACATAAATAAGTATTCCTGAGTTTTTTCAAAAGAACTGACACTTTTCGAGATATACAGGGTCAAACAAAAAGTTTGTAATTATAAATTTAATCTTAGTTTTTCTGTCATAACTTTTAACGTTTTAAATTAAAATAAGATTTTCTGATGTTTTTTGATGTAGAATTTAATTTTACATAAATAAGTACTCCTGAGTTTTTTTAAAAGAACTGTCACTTTGCGAGATATACAGGGTCAAACAAAAAGTTTGTAAATATAAATTTAATCTCAGTTTTTCTGTCATAACTTTTAACGTTTTTAATTAAAATAAGATTTGTCGATGTAGAATCTAATACTACACAAAAAAGTATTCTTGAATTTTTTCAAAAAAACTAATATTTTTCGAGATATATAGGGTCAAACAAAAAGTTTGTAAATATAAATTTGATCTCAGTTTTTCTGTCATAACTTTTAAAGTTTTTAATTAAAATGAGATTTTTTAATGTAAAATTTAATTTTACATAAAAAAGTATTCCTGAGTTTTTTCAAAAAAACTGATACTTTTCGAGATATACAGGGTCAAACAAAAAGTTTGTAATTATAAATTTAATCTTAGTTTTTCTGTCATAACTTTTAACGTTTTTAATTAAAATAAGATTTTCTGATGTTTTTTGATGTAGAATTTAATTTTACATAAATAAGTATTCCTGAGTTTTTTCAAAAGAACTGACACTTTTCGAGATATACAGGGTCAAACAAAAAGTTTGTAATTATAAATTTAATCTTAGTTTTTCTGTCATAACTTTTAACGTTTTAAATTAAAATAAGATTTTCTGATGTTTTTTGATGTAGAATTTAATTTTACATAAATAAGTACTCCTGAGTTTTTTTAAAAGAACTGTCACTTTGCGAGATATACAGGGTCAAACAAAAAGTTTGTAAATATAAATTTAATCTCAGTTTTTCTGTCATAACTTTTAACGTTTTTAATTAAAATAAGATTTGTCGATGTAGAATCTAATACTACACAAAAAAGTATTCTTGAATTTTTTCAAAAAAACTAATATTTTTCGAGATATATAGGGTCAAACAAAAAGTTTGTAAATATAAATTTGATCTCAGTTTTTCTGTCATAACTTTTAAAGTTTTTAATTTAAATAAGATTTTTTGGGGTTTTTTAATGTAAAATTTAATTTTACATAAAAAAGTATTCTTGAGTTTTTTCAAAAAAACTAATACTTTTCGAGATATACAGGGTCAAACAAAAAGTTTGTAATTATAAATTTAATCTTAGTTTTTCTGTCATAACTTTTAACGTTTTTAATTAAGATAAGATTTTCTGATGTTTTTTGATGTAGAATTTAATTTTACATAAATAAGTATTCCTGAGTTTTTTTAAAAGAACTGACACTTTTCGAGATATACAGGGTCAAACAAAAAGTTTGTAAATATAAATTTAATCTCAGTTTTTCTGTCATAACTTTTAACGTTTTTAATTAAAATAAGATTTTTTTGATGTAGAATTTAATATTACACAAAAAAGTATTCCTAAGTTTTTTCAAAAAAAAACTAATACTTTTCGATATATATATATGGTCAAACAAAAAGTTTGTAAATATAAATTTGATCTTAGTTTTTCTGTCATATCTTTTAAAGTTTTTAATTAAAAAGACGTTTTTTAACGTTTTTTGATGTAAAATTTAATTTTACATAAATAAGTATTTTTGAGTTTTTTCAAAAGAACTGATACTTTTCGAGATATACAGGGTCAAACAAAAAGATTGTAAATATAAACTTAATCTCAGTTTTTCTGTCATAACTTTTAAAGTTTTTAATGAAAATAAGGGTTTTTAACTTTCTTTATTTTAAAATTTAATTTTACATAAAAAAGTATTTCTGAGTTTTTTCAAAAAAACCAATACTTTTCTAGATATATAGGGTCAAACAAAAAGTTTGTAAATATAAATTTGATCTTAATTTTTCTTTTATAACTTTTACCGTTTTTAATATAAATAAGATTTTTTGATGTTTTTTTATGTAGAATTTAATATTACACAAAAAAGTATTCTTAAGTTTTTTTAAAAAAACTAATACTTTTCGAGATATATAGGGTCAAACAAAAAGTTTGTAAATATAAATTTGATCTTAGTTTTTCTGTCATAACTTTTAAAGTTTTAATTAAAATGAGGTTTTTTAACGTTTTTTGATGTAAAATTTAATTTAACATAAATAAGTATTCTAGAGTTTTTTCAAAAGAACTGATACTTTTCGAGATATACAGGGTCAAACAAAAAGTTTGTAAATATAAACTTAATCTCAGTTTTTCTGTCATAACTTTTAACGTTTTTAATTAAAATAAGATTTTTTGATGTAGAATCTAATACTACACAAAAAAGTATTCTTGAGTTTTTCCAAAAAAAGTAATACTTTTCGAGATATATAGGGTCAAACAAAAAGTTTGTAAATATAAATTTGATCTCAGTTTTTCTGTCATAACTTTTAAAGATTTTAATTAAAATGAGATTTTTTAACGTTTTTTATTGTAAAATTTAATTTTACATAAAAAATTATTCTTGAGTTTTTTCAAAAAAACTGATACTTTTCGAGATATATAGGGTCAAACAAAAAGTTTGTAAATATAAATTTGATCTTAGTTTTTCTGTCATAACTTTTAAAGTTTTTAATTAAAATAAGATTTTTTAACGTTTTTTATTGTATAATTTAATTTTACATAAAAATTATTCTTGAGTTTTTTCAAAAAAACTGATACTTTTCGAGATATATAGGGTCAAACAAAAAGTTTGTAAATATAAATTTGATCTTAGTTTTTCTGTCATAACTTTTAAAGTTTTTAAATAAAATAAGGTTTTTTAACGTTTTTGATTGTAAAATTTAATTTTACATAAAAAAGTGTTCCTGAGTTTTTTCAAAAAAACTGATACTTTTCAAGATATACAGGGTCAAACAAAAAGTTTGTAAATATAAATTTAATCTCAGTTTTTCTGTCATAACTTTTAATGTTTTTAATTAAAATAAGATTTTCTGATGGTTTTTGATGTAGAATTTAATTTTACATAAATAAGTATTCCTGAGTTCTTTCAAAAGAACTGATACTTTTCGAGATATACAGGGTCAAACAAAAAGTTTGTAAATATAAATTTAATCTCAGTTTTTCTGTCATAACTTTTAAAGTTTTTAATTAAAATGAGGTTTTTTAACGTTTTTTGATGTAAAATTTAATTCTACATAAATAAGTATTCTTGAGTTTTTTCAAAAGAACTGATACTTTTCGAGATATACAGGGTCAAACAAAAAGTTTGTAAATATAAACTTAATCTCAGTTTTTCTGTCATAGCTTTTAACGTTTTTAATTAAAATAAGATTTTTTGATGTAGAATCTAATACTACACAAAAAAGTATTCCTGAGTTTTTTCAAAAAAACTAATACTTTTCGAGATATATAGGGTCAAACAAAAAGTTTGTAAATATAAATTTGATCTTAGTTTTTCTGTCATAACTTTTAAAGTTTTTAATTAAAATAAGGTTTTTTAACGTTTTTTATTGTAAAATTTAATTTTACATAAAAAAGTGTTCTTGGATTTTTTTAAAAAAACTGATACTTTTCAAGATATACAGGGTCAAACAAAAAGTTTGTAAATATAAATTTAATCTCAGTTTTTCTGTCATAACTTTTAACGTTTTTAATTAAGATAAGATTTTCTGATGTTTTTTGATGTAGAATTTAATTTTACATAAATAAGTATTTTTGAGTTTTTTCAAAAGAACTGATACTTTTCGAGATATACAGGGTCAAACAAAAAGTTTGTAAATATAAATTTAATCTCAGTTTTTCTGTCATAACTTTTAACGTTTTTAATTAAAATAAGATTTTTTTGATGTAGAATTTAATATTACACAAAAAAGTATTCTTGAATTTTTTCAAAAAAACTAATACTTTCGAGATATATAGGGTCAAACAAAAAGTTTGTACATATAAATTTGATCACAGTTTTTCTGTTATAACTTTTACCGTTTTTAATATAAATAAGATTTTTTGATGTTTTTTTATGTAGAATTTAATATTACACAAAAAAAGTATTTTTAAGTTTTTTTAAAAAAACTAATACATTTCGAGATATATAGGGTCAAACAAAAAGTTTGTAAATATAAATTTGATCTTAGTTTTTCTGTCATAACCTTTAAAGTTTTTAATTAAAATGAGGTTTTTTAACGTTTTTTGATGTAAAATTTAATTTTACATAAAAAAGTATTCTTGAGTTTTTTTAAAAAAACTGGTACTTTTCGAGATATACAGGGTCAAACAAAAAGTTTGTAAATATAAATTTGATCTTAGTTTTTCTGTCATATCTTTTAAAGTTTTTAATTAAAAAAAAGTTTTTTAACATTTTTTGATGTACAATTTAATTTTACATAAATAGGTATTCTTGAGTTTTTTCAAAAGAACTGATACTTTTTGAGATATACAGGGTCAAAAAAAAGTTTGTAAATATAAACTTAATCTCAGTTTTTTTGTCATAACTTTTAACGTTTTTAATTAAAATAAGTTTTGTCAATGTAGAATCTAATACTACACAAAAAAGTATTCTTGAATTTTTTCAAAAGAACTAATATTTTTCGAGATATATAGGGTCAAACAAAAAGTTTGTAAATATAAATTTGATCTCAGTTTTTCTGTCATAACTTTTAAAGTTTGTAATTAAAATAAGATCATTTTGGGTTTTTTAATGTAAAATTTAATTTTACTTAAAAAAGTATTCTTGAGTTTTTTCAAAAAAACTAATACTTTTTGAGATATACAGGGTCAAACAAAAAGTTTGTAATTATAAATTTAATCTTAGGTTTTCTGTCATAACTTTTAACGTTTTTAATTAAAATAAGATTTTCTGATGTTTTTTGATGTAGAATTTAATATTACATAAAAAAGTATTCCTGAGTTCTTTCAAAAGAACTTATACTTTTCGAGATATACAGGGTCAAACAAAAAGTTTGTAAATATAAATTTAATCTCAGTTCTTCTGTCATAAATTTAAAGTTTTTAATTAAAATAAGGTCTTTTAACTTTTTTTGATGTAAAATTTAATTTTACATAAATAAGTGCTCCTGAGTTTTTTCAAAAGAACTGACACTTTTCGAAATATACAGGGTCAAACAAAAAGTTTGTAAATATAAATTTAATCTCAGTTTTTCTGTCATAACTTTTAACGTTTTTAATTAAAATAAGATTTGTCGATGTAGAATCTAATACTACACAAAAAAGTATTCTTGAAAACTAATATTTTTCGAGATATATAGGGTCAAACAAAAAGTTTGTAAATATAAATTTGATCTCAGTTTTTCTGTCATAACTTTTAAAGTTTTTAATTAAAATAAGATTTTTTGGGGTTTTTTGATGTAAAATTTAATTTTACATAAATAAGTATTTTTGAGTTTTTTCAAAAAAACTGATACTTTTCGAGATATACAGGGTCAAACAAAAAGTTTGTAAATATAAATTTTATCTCAGTTTTTCTGTCATAACTTTTAACGTTTTTTATTAAAATAAGATATTTTGATGTTTTTTAATGTAGAATTTAATATTACACAAACAAGTGTTTTAAAGTTTTTTCAACAAAACTAATGCTTTTCTAGATATATAGGGTCAAACAAAAAGTTTGTAAATATAAATTTGATCTTAATTTTTCTGTTATAACTTTTACCGTTTTTAATATAAATAAGATTTTTTGATGTTTTTTTATGTAGAATTTAATATTACACAAAAAAAGTATTTTTAAGTTTTTTTAAAAAAACTAATACTTTTCGAGATATATAGGGTCAAACAAAAAGTTTGTAAATATAAATTTGATCTTAGTTTTTCTGTCATAACCTTTAAAGTTTTTAATTAAAATGAGGTTTTGTAACGTTTTTTGATGTAAAATTTAATTTTACATAAAAAAGTATTCTTGAGTTTTTTTCAAAAAACTGGTACTTTTCGAGGTATACAGGGTCAAACAAAAAGTTTGTAAATATAAATTTGATCTTAGTTTTTCTGTTATATCTTTTAAAGTTTTTAATTAAAAAGAGGTTTTTTAACATTTTTTGATGTACAATTTAATTTTACATAAATAAGTATTCCTGAGTTTTTTCAAAAGAACTGATACTTTTCGAGATATACAGGGTCAAAAAAAAGTTTGTAAATATAAACTTAAACTCAGTTTTTTTGTCATAACTTTTAACGTTTTTAATTAAAATAAGATTTGTCAATGTAGAATCTAATACTACACAAAAAAGTATTCTTGAATTTTTTTCAAAAAAAAACTAATATTTTTCGATATACAGGGTGTCCCAGAATTAAGTACGGAAACTTCGTATACGTATTCCTTGATGACAAATAAGCAGGGTCTTTCCTATAAAAAAATTTTTTTTAGAGACTCCTGTCAGAGTTATAACCCTTTAAAGAGGGGTGGTAAAATGTGCGCTACTTGATCGCGATACACGATACGCAATTGACATGGTCCTACTTTTTATTTTTTTACTCCAAACCGAAACTATTTCGCAAAAAACGACAAGGAACAAAAAAGTTTCTAAATAATCAAAACTTACTAAAATAATTTTTTGTTATTGCAAATATTAATTGCTAAGAAAGTTACAAAAAAAATATTAAGAGGGGTTCCTTGATTTGCACCCTTAGAATGGGGTGGGCAGGTGAAAAGTGGCAGGAGAAATGCGTCTTTATAAAAATGATGTTCACCCAAATTTTTAATTTTTTATCTTGGACCAATCAGAAGATATTAAATTAAAACCGTATTTTACCGCCCCTCTTTAAAGGGTTATAACTCTGACAGGAGTCTCTAAACAAAATTTTTTTATAGGAAAGACCCTACCTATTTGTCATCAAGGAATACGTAAACGAAGTTTCCGTACTTAATTCTGGGACACCCTGTATATAGGGTCAAACAAAAAGTTTGTAAATATAAATTTGATCTCAGTTTTTCTGTCATAACTTTTAAAGTTTTTGATTAAAATAAGATTTTTTGGGGTTTTTTGATGTAAAATTTAATTTTACATAAAAAAGTATTCTTGAGTTTTTTCAAAAAAACTGATACTTTTCGAGATATACAGGGTCAAACAAAAAGTTTGTAAATATAAATTTTATCTCAGTTTTTCTGTCATAACTTTTAAAGTTTTTAATTAAAATAAGATGTTTTGATGTTTTTTTATGTAGATTTTAATGTTACACAAAAAAGTATTCTTAAGTTTTTTAGAAAAAACTAATAATTTTCGAGATATATAGGGTCAAACAAAAAGTTTGTAAATATAAATTTGATCTTAGTTTTAATGTCATAACTTTAAACATTTTAAATTAAAATAAGATTTTTTGGGTTTTTTTGATGTAAAATTTAATTTTACATAAAAAATTATTCTCGAGTTTTTTTAAAAAAACTGATACTTTTCGAGATATATTGGGTCAAACAAAAAAATTGTAAATTTAAACTTAATCTCAGTTTTTTGTCATATCTTTTAACGTTTTTAATTAAAATAACATTTTTTGATGTAGAATCTAATACTACACAAAAAAGTATTCTTGAGTGTTTTTAAAAAAACTAATACTTTTCGAGATATATAGGGTCAAACAAACATTTTGTAAATATAAATATGATCTCAGTTTTTCTGTCATAACTTTTAAAGATTTTAATTAAAATGAGATTTTTTGGTATTTTTTGATGTAAAATTTAATTTTACATAAAAAATTATTCCTGAGTTTTTTCAAAAAAACTGATACTTTTCGAGATATATAGGTTCAAACAAAAAGTTTGTAAATATAAATTTGATCTTGGTTTTTCTGTCATAACTTTTAAAGTTTTTAATTAAAATAAGGTTTTTTAACGTTTTTTATTGTAGCATTTAATTTTACATAAAAAAGTATTCCTGAGTTTTTTTAAAAAAACTGATACTTTTCGAGATATACAGGGTCAAACAAAAAGTTTGTAAATATAAATTTGATCTTAATTTTTCTGTCATAACTTTTAACGTTTTTAATTAAAATAAGATTTTTTGATGTTTTTTGATGTAGAATTTAATTTTACATAAATAACTATTCTTGAGTTTTTTCAGAAGAACTGATACTTTTCGAGATATACAGGGTCAAACAAAAAGTTTGTAAATATAAATTTAATCTCAGTTTTTCTGTCATAACTTTTAACTTTTTTAATTAAAATAGGATTTTTTGATGTAAAATTTAATTTTACATAAAAAAGTATTCTTGAGTTTTTTCAAAAAAACTGATACTTTTCGAGATATACAGGGTCAAACAAAAAGTTTGTAATTATAAATTTAATCTTAGTTTTTCTGTCATAACTTTTAACGTTTTTAATTAAAATAAGATTTTCTGATGTTTTTTGATGTAGAATTTAATATTACACAAGAAAGTATTCCTGAATTTTTTTAAAAAAACTAATACTTTTCGAGATATATAGGGTCAAACAAAAAGTTTGTAAATATAAATTTGATCTCAGTTTTTCTGTCATAACTTTTAACGTTTTTAATTAAAATAAGATTTTCTGATGTTTTTTGATGTAGAATTTAATTTTACATAAATAAGTATTCCTGAGTTTTTTCAAAAGAACTGATACTTTTCGAGATATACAGGGTCAACCAAAAAGTTTGTAAATATAAATTTAATCTCAGTTTTTCTGTCATAACTTTTAACGTTTTTAACTAAAATAAGATTTTTTTGCTGTAGAATTTAATATTACACAAAAAAGTATTCTTAAGTTTTTTCAAAAAAAAACTAATACTTTTCGAGATATATAGGGTCAAACAAAAAGTTTGTAAATATAAATTTGATCTTAGTTTTTCTGTCATATCTTTTAAAGTTTTTAATTAAAAAGAGGTTTTTTAAAATTTTTTGATGTACAATTTAATTTTACATAAATAAGTATTCCTGAGTTTTTTCAAAAGAACTGATACTTTTCGAGATATACAGGGTCAAAAAAAAGTTTGTAAATATAAACTTAAACTCAGTTTTTTTGTCATAACTTTTAACGTTTTTATTTAAAATAAGATTTGTCAATGTAGAATCTAATACTACACAAAAAAGTATTCTTGAATTTTTTCAAAAAAAAACTAATATTTTTCGAGATATATAGGGTCAAACAAAAAGTTTGTAAATATAAATTTGATCTCAGTTTTTCTGTCATAACTTTTAAAGTTTTTAATTAAAATAAGATTTTTTGGGGTTTTTTGATGTAAAATTTAATTTTACATAAATAAGTATTTTTGAGTTTTTTCAAAAAAACTGATACTTTTCGAGATATACAGGGTCAAACAAAAAGTTTGTAAATATAAATTTTATCTCAGTTTTTCTGTCATAACTTTTAACGTTTTTAATTAAAATAAGATGTTTTGATGTTTTTTTTTATGTAGATTTTAATATTACACAAAAAAGTATTCTTAAGTTTTTTTGAAAAAACTAATAATTTTCGAGATATATAGGGTCAAACAAAAAGTTTGTAAATATAAATTTGATCTTAGTTTTAATGTCATATCTTTTAACATTTTAAATTAAAATAAGATTTTGTGGGTTTTTTTGATGTAAAATTTAATTTTACATAAAAAAATATTCTCGAGTTTTTTTAAAAAAACTGATACTTTTCGAGATATATTGGGTCAAACAAAAAGTTTGTAAATATAAATTTGATCTTAGTTTTTCTGTCATAACTTTTAAAGTTTTTAATTAAAATAAGGTTTTTTAACGTTTTTTCTTGTAAAGTTTAATTTTACATAAAAAAGTATTCCTGAGTTTTTTCAAAAAAACTGATACTTTTCGTGATATACAGGGTCAAACAAAAAAATTGTAAATATAAACTTAATCTCAGTTTTTTGTCATATCTTTTAACGTTTTTAATTAAAATAACATTTTTTGATGTAGAATCTAATACTACACAAAAAAGTGTTCTTGAGTTTTTTCAAAAAAACTAATACTTTTCGAGATATATAGGGTCAAACAAACATTTTGTAAATATAAATATGATCTCAGTTTTTCTGTCATAACTTTTAAAGATTTTAATTAAAATGAGATTTTTTGGTATTTTTTTATGTAAAATTTAATTTTACATAAAAAATTATTACCGAGTTTTTTCAAAAAAACTGATACTTTTCGAGATATATAGGTTCAAACAAAAAGTTTGTAAATATAAATTTGATCTTGGTTTTTCTGTCATAACTTTTAAAGTTTTTAATTAAAATAAGGTTTTTTAACGTTTTTTGTTGTAAAATTTAATTTTACATAAAAAAGTATTTCTGAGTTTTTTTAAAAAAACTGATACTTTTCGAGATATACAGGGTCAAACAAAAAGTTTGTAAATATAAATTTGATCTTAATTTTTCTGTCATAACTTTTAACGTTTTTAATTAAAATAAGATTTTTTGATGTTTTTTGATGTAGAATTTAATTTTACATAAATAACTATTCTTGAGTTTTTTCAGAAGAACTGATACTTTTCGAGATATACAGGGTCAAACAAAAAGTTTGTAAATATAAATTTAATCTCAGTTTTTCTGTCATAACTTTTAACTTTTTTAATTAAAATAGGATTTTTAGATGTAAAATTTAATTTTACATAAAAAAGTATTCTTGAGTTTTTTCAAAAAAAATGATACTTTTCGAGATATACAGGGTCAAACAAAAAGTTTGTAATTATAAATTTAATCTTAGTTTTTCTGTCATAACTTTTAACGTTTTTAATTAAAATAAGATTTTCTGATGTTTTTTGATGTAGAATTTATTATTACACAAAAAAGTATTCCTGAATTTTTTTAAAAAAACTAATACTTTTGGAGATATATAGGGTCAAACAAAAAGTTTGTAAATATAAGTTTGATCTCAGTTTTTCTGTCATAACTTTTAACGTTTTTAATTAAAATAAGATTTTCTGATGTTTTTTGATGTAGAATTTAATTTTACATAAATAAGTATTCCTGAGTTTTTTCAAAAGAACTGATACTTTTCGAGATATACAGGGTCAACCAAAAAGTTTGTAAATATAAATGTAATCTCAGTTTTTCTGTCATAACTTTTAACGTTTTTAATTAAAATAAGATTTTTTTGATGTAGAATTTAATATTACACAAAAAAGTATTCTTAAGTTTTTTCAAAAAAAACTAATACTTTTCGAGATATATAGGGTCAAACAAAAAGTTTGTAAATATAAATTTGATCTTAGTTTTTCTGTCATATCTTTTAAAGTTTTTAATTAAAAAGAGGTTTTTTAACGTTTTTTGATGTAAAATTTAATTTTACATAAATAAGTATTTTTAAGTTTTTTCAAAAGAACTAATACTTTTCGAGATATACAGGGTCAAACAAAAAGATTGTAAATATAAACTTAATCTCAGTTTTTCTGTCATAACTTTTAACGTTTTTAATTAAAATAAGATTTTTTGATGTAAAATTTAATTCTACATAAAAAATTATTCCTGAGTTTTTTTAAAAAAACTGATACTTTTCGAGATATATAGGGTCAAAGAAAAAGTTTGTAAATATAAATTCGATCTTAGTTTTTCTGTCATAACTTTTAAAGTTTTTAATGAAAATAAGGTTTTTTAACGCTTTTTATTGTAAAATTTAATTTTACATAAAAAAGTGTTCCTGAGTTTTTTCAAAAAAACTGATACTTTTCAAGATATACAGGGTCAAACAAAAAGTTTGTAAATATAAATTTGATCTTAATTTTTCTATCATACCTTTTAACGTTTTTAATTAAAATAAGATTTTTTGATGTTTTTTGATGTAGAATTTAATTTTACATAAATAACTATTCTTGAGTTTTTTCAGAAGAACTGATACTTTTCAAAATATACAGGGTCAAACAAAAAGTTTGTAAATATAAATTTAATCTCAGTTTTTCTGTCATAACTTTTAACTTTTTTAATTAAAATAGGATTTTTTGATGTAAAATTTAATTTTACATAAAAAAGTATTCTTGAGTTTTTTCAAAAAAATTGATACTTTTCGAGATATATAGGGTCAAACAAAAAGTTTGTAAATATAAATTTGATCTCAGTTTTTCTGTCATAACTTTTAACGTTTTTAATTAAAATAAGATTTTCTGATGTTTTTTGATGTAGAATTTAATTTTACATAAATAAGTATTCTTGAGTTTTTTCAAAAGAACTGATACTTTTCGAGATATACAGGGTCAACCTAAAAGTTTGTAAATATAAATTTAATCTCAGTTTTTCTGTCATAACTTTTAACGTTTTTAATTAAAATAAGATTTTTTTGATGTAGAATTTAATATTACACAAAAAAGTATTCTTAAGTTTTTTCAAAAAAAACTAATATTTTTCGAGATATATAAGGTCAAACAAAAAGTTTGTAAATATAAATTTGATCTTAGTTTTTCTGTCATATCTTTTAAAGTTTTTAATCAAAAAGAGGGTTTTTAAGGTTTTTTGATGTAAAATTTAATTTTACATAAATAAGTATTTTTGAGTTTTTTCAAAAGAACTGATACTTTTCGAGATATACAGGGTCAAACAAAAAGATTGTAAATATAAACTTAATCTCAGTTTTTCTGTCATAACTTTTAATGTTTTTAATTAAAATAAGATTTTTCGATGTAGAATTTAATACTACACAAAAAAATATTCTTGAATTTTTTCAAAAAAACTAATACTTTTTGAGATATATAGGGTCAAACAAAAAGTTTGTAAATATAAATTTGATCTCAGTTTTTCGGTCATAACTTTTAAAGTTTTTAATTAAAATGAGATTATTTGGGTTTTTTTGATGTAAAATTTAATTCTACATAAAAAATTATTCCTGAGTTTTTTTAAAAAAACTGATACTTTTCGAGATATATAGGGTCAAAAAAAAGTTTGTAAATATAAATTCGATCTTAGTTTTTCTGTCATAACTTTTAAAGTTTTTAATGAAAATAAGGTTTTTTAACGCTTTTTATTGTAAAATTTAATTTTACATAAAAAAGTGTTCCTGAGTTTTTTCAAAAAAACTGATACTTTTCAAGATATACAGGGTCAAACAAAAAGTTTGTAAATATAAATTTGATCTTAATTTTTCTATCATACCTTTTAACGTTTTTAATTAAAATAAGATTTTTTGATGTTTTTTGATGTAGAATTTAATTTTACATAAATAACTATTCTTGAGTTTTTTCAGAAGAACTGATACTTTTCAAAATATACAGGGTCAAACAAAAAGTTTGTAAATATAAATTTAATCTCAGTTTTTCTGTCATAACTTTTAACTTTTTTAATTAAAATAGGATTTTTTGATGTAAAATTTAATTTTACATAAAAAAGTATTCTTGAGTTTTTTCAAAAAAATTGATACTTTTCGAGATATATAGGGTCAAACAAAAAGTTTGTAAATATAAATTTGATCTCAGTTTTTCTGTCATAACTTTTAACGTTTTTAATTAAAATAAGATTTTCTGATGTTTTTTGATGTAGAATTTAATTTTACATAAATAAGTATTCTTGAGTTTTTTCAAAAGAACTGATACTTTTCGAGATATACAGGGTCAACTTAAAAGTTTGTAAATATAAATTTAATCTCAGTTTTTCTGTCATAACTTTTAACGTTTTTAATTAAAATAAGATTTTTTTGATGTAGAATTTAATATTACACAAAAAGGTATTCTTAAGTTTTTTCAAAAAAAACTAATACTTTTCGAGATATATAAGGTCAAACAAAAAGTTTGTAAATATAAATTTGATCTTAGTTTTTCTGTCATATCTTTTAAAGTTTTTAATCAAAAAGAGGGTTTTTAAGGTTTTTTGATGTAAAATTTAATTTTACATAAATAAGTATTTTTGAGTTTTTTCAAAAGAACTGATACTTTTCGAGATATACAGGGTCAAACAAAAAGATTGTAAATATAAACTTAATCTCAGTTTTTCTGTCATAACTTTTAACGTTTTTAATTAAAATAAGATTTTTCGATGTAGAATCTAATACTACACAAAAAAATATTCTTGAATTTTTTCAAAAAAACTAATACTTTTCGAGATATATAGGGTCAAACAAAAAGTTTGTAAATATAAATTTGATCTCAGTTTTTCTGTCACAACTTTTAAAGTTTTTAATTAAAATGAGATTATTTGGGTTTTTTTGATGTAAAATTTAATTCTACATAAAAAATTATTCTTGAGTTTTTTTAAAAAAACTGATACTTTTCGAGATATATAGGTTCAAAGAAAAAGTTTGTAAATATAAATTCGATCTTAGTTTTTCTGTAATAACTTTTAAAGTTTTTAATGAAAATAAGGTTTTTTAACGCATTTTATTGTAAAATTTAATTTTACATAAAAAAGTATTCCTGAGTTTTTTCAAAAAAACTAATACTTTTATAGATATATAGGGTCAAACAAAAAGTTTGTAAATATAAATTTGATCTTAATTTTTCTGTTATAACTTATACCGTTTTTAATATAAATAAGATTTTTTGATGTTTTTTTATGTAGAATTTAATATTACACAAAAAAGTATTCCTAAGTTTTTTTAAAAAAACTAATACTTTTCGAGATATATAGGCTCAAACAAAAAGTATGTAAATATAAATTTGATCTCAGTTTTTCTGTCATAACTTTTAAAGATTTTAATTAAAATGAGATTTTTTAACGTTTTTTATTGTAAAATTTAATTTTTCATAAAAAATTATTCATAAGTTTTTTCAAAAAAACTGATACTTTTCGAGATATATAGGGTCAAACAAAAAGTTTGTAAATATAAATTTGATCTTAGTTTTTCTGTCATAACTTTTAAAGTTTTTAATTAAAATAAGGTTTTTTAACGTTTTTGATTGTAAAATTTAATTTTACATAAAAAAGTGTTCTTAAGTTTTTTCAAAAAAACTGATACTTTTCAAGATATACAGGGTCAAACAAAAAGTTTGTAAATATAAATTTAATCTCAGTTTTTCTGTCATAACTTTTAACGTTTTTAATTAAAATAAGATTTTCTGATGTTTTTTGAGGTAGAATTTAGTTTTACATAAATAAGTATTCCTGAGTTTTTTCAAAAGAACTGATACTTTTCGAGATATACAGGGTCAAACAAAAAGTTTGTAAATATAAATTTGATCTCAGTTTTTCTCTCATAACTTTTAAAGTTTTTAATTAAAATGAGATTTTTTGGGGTTCTTTAATGTAAAATTTAATTTTACATAAATAAATATTCTTCAGTTTTTTCGAAAGAACTGACACTTTTCGAGATATACAGGGTCAAACAAAAAGTTTGTAAATATAAATTTAATCTCAGTTTTTCTGTCATAACTTTTAACGTTTTTAATTAAAATAAGATTTTTTTAATGTTTTTTTATCTAGAATTTAATATAACACAAAAAAGTATTCCTAAGTTTTTTCAAAAAAACTAATACTTTTCGAGATATACAGGGTCAAACAAAAAGTTTGTAAATATAAATTTAATCTCAGTTTTTCTGTGATAACTTTTAACGTTTTTAATTAAAATAAGATTTTTTTGATGTAGAATTTAATATTACACAAAAAAGTATTCCGAAGTTTTTTCAAAAAAACTAGATCTTTTCGAGATATATAGGGTCAAACAAAAAGTTTCTAAATATAAATTTGATCTTAGTTTTTCTGTCATATCTTTTAAAGTTTTTAATTAAAAAGCGGTTTTTTACCGTTTTTTGATGTAAAATTTAATTTTACATAAATAAGTATTTTTGAGTTTTTTCAAAAGAACTGATACTTTTCGAGATATACAGGGTCAAACAAAAAGTTTGTAAATATAAACTTATTCTCAGTTTTTCTGTCATAACTTTTAACGTTTTTAATTAAAATAAGATTTTTTGATGTAGAATCTAATACTACACAAAAAAATATTCCTGAATTTTTTTAAAAAAACTAATACTTTTCGAGATATATAGGGTCAAACAAAAAGTTTGTAAATATAAATTTGATCTCAGTTTTTCTGTCATAACTTTTAAAGTTTTTAATTAAAATAAGATTTTTTGGGTTTTCTGGATGTAAAATTTAATTCTACTTAAAAAATTATTCTTGAGTTTTTTTAAAAAAACTGATACTTTTCGAGATATATAGGGTCAAAAAAAAGTTTGTAAATATAAATTTGATCTTAGTTTTTCTGTCATAACTTTTAAAGTTTTTAATTAAAATAAGGTTTTTTAACGTTTTTTATGGTAAAATTTAATTTTACATAAAAAAGTATTTTTGAGTTTTTTCAAAAAAACTGATACTTTTCGAGATATACAGGGTCAAACAAAAAGTTTGTAAATATAAATTTAATCTCAGTTTTTCTGTCATAACTTTTAACGTTTTTAATTAAAATAAGATTTTTTGATGTAGAATTTAATATTACACAAAAAAGTATTCTTAAGTTTTTTTACAAAAACTAATACTTTTCGAGATATATAGGGTAAAACAGAAAGTTTGTAAATATAAATTTGATCTCAGTTTTTCTCTCATAACTTTTAAAGTTTTTAATTAAAATGAGATTTTTTGGGGTTCTTTAATGTAAAATTTAATTTTACATAAATAAATATTCTTCAGTTTTTTCGAAAGAACTGACACTTTTCGAGATATACAGGGTCAAACAAAAAGTTTGTAAATATAAATTTAATCTCAGTTTTTCTGTCATAACTTTTAACGTTTTTAATTAAAATAAGATTTTTTTAATGTTTTTTTATCTAGAATTTAATATAACACAAAAAAGTATTCCTAAGTTTTTTCAAAAAAACTAATACTTTTCGAGATATACAGGGTCAAACAAAAAGTTTGTAAATATAAATTTAATCTCAGTTTTTCTGTGATAACTTTTAACGTTTTTAATTAAAATAAGATTTTTTTGATGTAGAATTTAATATTACACAAAAAAGTATTCCGAAGTTTTTTCAAAAAAACTAGATCTTTTCGAGATATATAGGGTCAAACAAAAAGTTTCTAAATATAAATTTGATCTTAGTTTTTCTGTCATATCTTTTAAAGTTTTTAATTAAAAAGAGGTTTTTTAACGTTTTTTGATGTAAAATTTAATTTTACATAAATAAGTATTTTTGAGTTTTTTCAAAAGAACTGATACTTTTCGAGATATACAGGGTCAAACAAAAAGTTTGTAAATATAAACTTATTCTCAGTTTTTCTGTCATAACTTTTAACGTTTTTAATTAAAATAAGATTTTTCGATGTAGAATCTAATACTACACAAAAAAATATTCCTGAATTTTTTCAAAAAAACTAATACTTTTCGAGATATATAGGGTCAAACAAAAAGTTTGTAAATATAAATTTGATCTCAGTTTTTCTGTCATAACTTTTAAAGTTTTTAATTAAAATAAGATTTTTTGGGTTTTCTGGATGTAAAATTTAATTCTACTTAAAAAATTATTCTTGAGTTTTTTTAAAAAAACTGATACTTTTCGAGATATATAGGGTCAAAAAAAAGTTTGTAAATATAAATTTGATCTTAGTTTTTCTGTCATAACTTTTAAAGTTTTTAATTAAAATAAGGTTTTTTAACGTTTTTTATGGTAAAATTTAATTTTACATAAAAAAGTATTTTTGAGTTTTTTCAAAATAACTGATACTTTTCGAGATATACAGGGTCAAACAAAAAGTTTGTAAATATAAATTTAATCTCAGTTTTTCTGTCATAACTTTTAACGTTTTTAATTAAAATGAGATTTTTTGGGGTTCTTTAATGTAAAATTTAATTTTATATAAATAAGTATTCCTCAGTTTTTTCCAAAGAACTGACACTTTTCGATATATACAGGGTCAAACAAAAAGTTTTTAATTGAAATAAGATTTTTTGGGGTTTTTTTATGTAAAATTTAATTCTACACAAAAAAGTATTCTCAAGTTTTTTTAAAAAAACTAATACTTTTCGAGCTATAGAGGGTCAAACAAAAAGTTTGTAAACATAAATTTGATCTCAGGTTTTCTGTCATAACTTTTAAAGTTTTTAATTAAAATGAGATTTTTTGGAATTTTTTTATGTAAAATTTAATTTTACATAAAAAAGTTTTACTGAGTTTTTTAAAAAAAACTGATATTTTTCGAGATATACAGGGTCAAACAAAAAGATTGTAAATATAAATTTAATCTTAGTTTTTCTGTCATAACTTTTAACGTTTTTAATTAAAATAAGATGTTTTAATGTAATTTTGATGAAAAATCTAATATCACAAAAAAAAGTATTTTTGAGTTTTTTCAAAAAACTAATACTTTTCGAGATATATAGGGTCAAACAAAAAGTTTGTAAATATAAATTTGATCATAGTTTTTTTGTCATAACTTTTAAAGTTTTTAATTAAAATGAGGTTTTTTAACGTTTTTTAATGTAAAATTTATTTTTACATAAAAAAGTATACCTGAGTTTTTTCAAAAAAACTGGTACTTTTCGAGATATACAGGGTCAAACAAAAAGTTTGTAAATATAAATTTGATCTTAGTTTTTCTGTCATATCTTTTAAAGTTTTCAATTACGAAGAGGTTTTTTAACATTTTTTGATGTAAAATTTAATTTTACATAAATAACTATTCTTGAGTTTTTTCAAAAGAACTGATACTTTTCGAGATATACAGGGTCAAACAAAAAGATTGCAACTATAAATTTAATCTCAGTTTTTCTGTCATAACTTTTAATGTTTTTAATTAAAATAAGATTTTTTGGGGTTTTTTGATGTAAAATTTAATTTTACATAAAAAATTATTCTTGAGTTTTTCCAAAAAAACTGATACTTTTCGATATATACAGTGTCAAACAAAAAGTTTGTAAATATAAATTTAATCTCAGTTTTTCCGTCATAACTTTTAACGTTTTTAATTAAAATAAGATGTTTTGATGTAAAATTTATTATTGCACAAAAAAGGATGTCTAAGTTTTTTCAAAAAAACTAATACTTTTCGAGATATATAGGGTCAAACAAAAAGTTTGTAAATATAAATTTGATCTTAGTTTTTCTGTCATAACTTTTAAAGTTTTTAATTAAAATGAGGGTTTTTAACGTTTTTTAATGTAAAATTCAATTTTACATAAAAAGGTATTCTTGATTTTTTTCAAAAAAATTGATACTTTTCGAGATATACAGGGTCCAACAAAAAGTTTGTAAATATAAATTTAATCTGAGTTTTTCTGTCATAACTTTTAACGTTTTAAATTAAAATAAGATTTTTTGATGTTTTTTGATGTAGAATTTAATTTTACATAAATAAGTATTTCTGAGTTTTTTTAAAAGAACTGATACTTTTGGAGATATACAGGGTCAAACAAAAAGTTTGTAAATATAAATTTAATCTCAGTTTTTCTGTCATAACTTTTAACGTTTTTAATTAAAATAAGATTTTTTGATGTAGAATTTAATATTACACAAAAAAGTATTCCTGAATTTTTTCAAAAAAACTAATACTTTTCGAGATAAATAGGGTCAAACAAAAAGTTTGTAAATATAAATTTGATCTAGGTTTTTCTGTCATAACTTTTAAAGTTTTTAATTAAAATGAGGGTTTTAACATTTTTTTATGTAAAATTTAATTTTACATAAATAACTATTCTTGAGTTTTTTCAAAAGAACTGATACTTTTCGAGATATACAGAGTCAAACAAAAAATTTGTAAATATAAATTTGATCTTAGTTTTTCTTTCATAACTTTTAAAGTTTTTATTAAAATAAGGTTTTTTAACGCTTTTCATTGTAAAATTTAATTTTACATTAAAAAGTATTTCTGAGCTTTTTCAAAAAAACTGATACTTTTCGAGATATACAGGGTCAAACAAAAAGTCTGTAAATATAAATATAATCTCAGTTTTTCTGTCATAACTTTTGACGTTTTTAATTAAAATAAGATTTTTTGATGTTTTTTATGTAGAATTTCATTTTGCATAAATAAGTATTCCTGAGTTTTTTCAAAAGAACTGATACTTTTCGAGATATACAGGGTCAAACAAAAAGTTTGTAAATATAAATTTAATCTCAGTTTTTCTGTCATAACTTTTAACGTTTTTAATTAAAATAAGATTTTTTTGATGTAGAATTTAATATTACACAAAAAAGTATTCCTGAATTTTTTCAAAAAAACTAATACTTTTCGAGATATATAGGGTCAAACAAAAAGTTTGGAAATATAAATTTGATCTCAGTTTTTCTGTCATAACTTTTAAAGTTTTTAATTAAAATAAGATTTTTTGGGGTTTTTTGATGTAAAATTTAATTTAACATAAAAAAGTATTTTTTAGTTTTTTTAAAAAAACTAATACTTTTTCAGATATACAGGGTCAAACAAAAAGTTTGTAAATATAAATTTTATCTTAGTTTTTCTTTCATAACTTTTAACGTTTTTAAATAAAATACGATTTTTTGATGTTCTTTAATGTAGAATTTAATATTACACAAAAAAGTATTCTTAAGTTTTTTCAAAAAAGCTAATACTTTTCGAGATATATAGGGTCAAACAAAAAGTTTGTAAATATAAATTTGATCTTAGTTTTTCTGTCATAACTTTTAAAGTTTTAAAATAAAATGAGATTTTTTTGGTTTTTTTGATGTAAAATTTAATTCTACATAAAAAATTATTCTTGAGTTTTTTCAAAAAACTGATACTTTTCGAGATATATAGGGTCAAACAAAAAGTTTGTAAATATAAATTTGATCTTAGTTTTTCTGTCATAACTTTTAAAGTTTTTAATGAAAATGAGGTTTTTTAACGTTTTTGATTGTAAAATTTAATTTTACATAAAAAAGTATTCTTGAGTTTTTTCAAAAAAACTGATACTTTTTGAGATATACAGGGTCAAACAAAAAGTTTGTAAATATAAATTTTATCTCAGTTTTTCTGTCATAACTTTTAACGTTTTTAATTAAAATAAGATGTTTTGATGTTTTTTTTATGTAGATTTTAATATTACACAAAAAAGTATTCTTAAGTTTTTTTGAAAAAACTAATAATTTTCGAGATATATAGGGTCAAACAAAAAGTTTGTAAATATAAATTTGATCTTAGTTTTAATGTCATATCTTTTAACATTTTAAATTAAAATAAGATTTTTTGGGTTTTTTTGATGTAAAATTTAATTTTACATAAAAAAATATTCTCGAGTTTTTTTAAAAAAACTGATACTTTTCGAGGTATATTGGGTCAAACAAAAAGTTTGTAAATATAAATTTGATCTTAGTTTTTCTGTCATAACTTTTAAAGTTTTTAATTAAAATAAGGTTTTTTAACGTTTTTTCTTGTAAAATTTAATTTTACATAAAAAAGTATTCCTGAGTTTTTTCAAAAAAACTGATACTTTTCGTGATATACAGGGTCAAACAAAAAAATTGTAAATATAAACTTAATCTCAGTGTTTTGTCATATCTTTTAACGTTTTTAATTAAAATTACATTTTTTGATGTAGAATCTAATACTACACAAAAAAGTGTTCTTGAGTTTTTTCAAAAAAACTAATACTTTTCGAGATATATAGGGTCAAACAAACATTTTGTAAATATAAATATGATCTCAGTTTTTCTGTCATAACTTTTAAAGATTTTAATTAAAATGAGATTTTTTGGTATTTTTTGATGTAAAATTTAATGTTACATAAAAAATTATTACCGAGTTTTTTCAAAAAAACTGATACTTTTCGAGATATATAGGTTCAAACAAAAAGTTTGTAAATATAAATTTGATCTTGGTTTTTCTGTCATAACTTTTAAAGTTTTTAATTAAAATAAGGTTTTTTAACGTTTTTTGTTGTAAAATTTAATTTTACATAAAAAAGTATTCCTGAGTTTTTTTAAAAAAACTGATACTTTTCGAGATATACAGGGTCAAACAAAAAGTTTGTAAATATAAATTTGATCTTAATTTTTCTGTCATAACTTTTAACGTTTTTAATTAAAATAAGATTTTTTGATGTTTTTTGATGTAGAATTTAATTTTACATAAATAACTATTCTTGAGTTTTTTCAGAAGAACTGATACTTTTCGAGATATACAGGGTAAAACAAAAAGTTTGTAAATATAAATTTAATCTGTTTTTCTGTCACAACTTTTAACTTTTTTAATTAAAATAGGATTTTTAGATGTAAAATTTAATTTTACATAAAAAAGTATTCTTGAGTTTTTTCAAAAAAAATGATACTTTTCGAGATATACAGGGTCAAACAAAAAGTTTGTAATTATAAATTTAATCTTAGTTTTTCTGTCATAACTTTTAACGTTTTAAATTAAAATAAGATTTTCTGATGTTTTTTGATGTAGAATTTATTATTACACAAAAAAGTATCTAATACTTTTGGAGATATATAGGGTCAAACAAAAAGTTTGTAAATATAAATTTGATCTCAGTTTTTCTGTCATAACTTTTAACGTTTTTAATTAAAATAAGATTTTCTGATGTTTTTTGATGTAGAATTTAATTTTACATAAATAAGTATTCCTGAGTTTTTTCAAAAGAACTGATACTTTTCGAGATATACAGGGTCAACCAAAAAGTTTGTAAATATAAATTTAATCTCAGTTTTTCTGTCATAACTTTTAACGTTTTTAATTAAAATAAGATTTTTTTGATGTAGAATTTAATATTACACAAAAAAGTATTCTAAAGTTTTTTCAAAAAAAACTAATACTTTTCGAGATATATAGGGTCAAACAAAAAGTTTGTAAATATAAATTTGATCTTAGTTTTTCTGTCATATCTTTTAAAGTTTTTAATTAAAAAGAGGTTTTTTAACGTTTTTTGATGTAAAATTTAATTTTACATAAATAAGTATTTTTAAGTTTTTTCAAAAGAACTAATACTTTTCGAGATATACAGGGTCAAACAAAAAGATTGTAAATATAAACTTAATCTCAGTTTTTCTGTCATAACTTTTAACGTTTTTAATTAAAATAAGATTTTTCGATGTAGAATTTAATACTACACAAAAAAATATTCTTGAATTTTTTCAAAAAAACTAATACTTTTTGAGATATATAGGGTCAAACAAAAAGTTTGTAAATATAAATTTGATCTCAGTTTTTCTGTCATAACTTTTAAAGTTTTTAATTAAAATGAGATTATTTGGGTTTTTTTGATGTAAAACTTAATTCTACATAAAAAATTATTCATGAGTTTTTTTAAAAAAACTGATACTTTTCGAGATATATAGGGTCAAAGAAAAAGTTTGTAAATATAAATTTGATCTCAGTTTTTCTGTCATGACTTTTAACGTTTTTAATTAAAATAAGATTTTCTGATGTTTTTTGATGTAGAATTTAATTTTACATAAATAAGTATTCTTGAGTTTTTTCAAAAGAACTGATACTTTTCAAAATATACAGGGTCAAACAAAAAGTTTGTAAATATAAATTTAATCTCAGTTTTTCTGTCATAACTTTTAACTTTTTTAATTAAAATAGGATTTTTTGATGTAAAATTTAATTTTACATAAAAAAGTATTCTTGAGTTTTTTCAAAAAAATTGATACTTTTCGAGATATATAGGGTCAAACAAAAAGTTTGTAAATATAAATTTGATCTCAGTTTTTCTGTCATAACTTTTAACGTTTTTAATTAAAATAAGATTTTCTGATGTTTTTTGATGTAGAATTTAATTTTACATAAATAAGTATTCTTGAGTTTTTTCAAAAGAACTGATACTTTTCGAGATATACAGGGTCAACCTAAAAGTTTGTAAATATAAATTTAATCTCAGTTTTTCTGTCATAACTTTTAACGTTTTTAATAAAATAAGATTTTTTTGATGTAGAATTTAATATTACACAAAAAAGTATTCTTAAGTTTTTTCAAAAAAAACTAATACTTTTCGAGATATATAAGGTCAAACAAAAAGTTTGTAAATATAAATTTGATCTTAGTTTTTCTGTCATATCTTTTAAAGTTTTTAATCAAAAAGAGGGTTTTTAAGGTTTTTTGATGTAAAATTTAATTTTACATAAATAAGTATTTTTGAGTTTTTTCAAAAGAACTGATACTTTTCGAGATATACAGGGTCAAACAAAAAGTTTGTAAATATAAATTTAATCTCAGTTTTTCTGTCATAACTTTTAACGTTTTTAATTAAAATAAGATTTTTTGATGTAGAATTTAATATTACACAAAAAAGTGTTCCTGAATTTTTTCAAAAAAACTAATACTTTTCGAGATAAATAGGGTCAAACAAAAAGTTTGTAAATATAAATTTGATCTAGGTTTTTCTGTCATAACTTTTAAAGTTTTTAATTAAAATGAGGGTTTTAACATTTTTTTATGTAAAATTTAATTTTACATAAATAACTATTCTTGAGTTTTTTCAAAAGAACTGATACTTTTCGAGATATACAGAGTCAAACAAAAAATTTGTAAATATAAATTTGATCTTAGTTTTTCTTTCATAACTTTTAAAGTTTTTATTAAAATAAGGTTTTTTAACGCTTTTCATTGTAAAATTTAATTTTACATTAAAAAGTATTTCTGAGCTTTTTCAAAAAAACTGATACTTTTCGAGATATACAGGGTCAAACAAAAAGTCTGTAAATATAAATATAATCTCAGTTTTTCTGTCATAACTTTTGACGTTTTTAATTAAAATAAGATTTTTTGATGTTTTTTATGTAGAATTTCATTTTGCATAAATAAGTATTCCTGAGTTTTTTCAAAAGAACTGATACTTTTCGAGATATACAGGGTCAAACAAAAAGTTTGTAAATATAAATTTAATCTCAGTTTTTCTGTCATAACTTTTAACGTTTTTAATTAAAATAAGATTTTTTTGATGTAGAATTTAATATTACACAAAAAAGTATTCGTGAATTTTTTCAAAAAAACTAATACTTTTCGAGATATATAGGGTCAAACAAAAAGTTTGGAAATATAAATTTGATCTCAGTTTTTCTGTCATAACTTTTAAAGTTTTTAATTAAAATAAGATTTTTTGGGGTTTTTTGATGTAAAATTTAATTTAACATAAAAAAGTATTTTTTAGTTTTTTTAAAAAAACTAATACTTTTTCAGATATACAGGGTCAAACAAAAAGTTTGTAAATATAAATTTTATCTTAGTTTTTCTTTCATAACTTTTAACGTTTTTAAATAAAATACGATTTTTTGATGTTCTTTAATGTAGAATTTAATATTACACAAAAAAGTATTCTTAAGTTTTTTCAAAAAAGCTAATACTTTTCGAGATATATAGGGTCAAACAAAAAGTTTGTAAATATAAATTTGATCTTAGTTTTTCTGTCATAACTTTTAAAGTTTTAAAATAAAATGAGATTTTTTTGGTTTTTTTGATGTAAAATTTAATTCTACATAAAAAATTATTCTTGAGTTTTTTCAAAAAACTGATACTTTTCGAGATATATAGGGTCAAACAAAAAGTTTGTAAATATAAATTTGATCTTAGTTTTTCTGTCATAACTTTTAAAGTTTTTAATGAAAATGAGGTTTTTTAACGTTTTTGATTGTAAAATTTAATTTTACATAAAAAAGTATTCTTGAGTTTTTTCAAAAAAACTGATACTTTTTGAGATATACAGGGTCAAACAAAAAGTTTGTAAATATAAATTTTATCTCAGTTTTTCTGTCATAACTTTTAACGTTTTTAATTAAAATAAGATGTTTTGATGTTTTTTTTATGTAGATTTTAATATTACACAAAAAAGTATTCTTAAGTTTTTTTGAAAAAACTAATAATTTTCGAGATATATAGGGTCAAACAAAAAGTTTGTAAATATAAATTTGATCTTAGTTTTAATGTCATATCTTTTAACATTTTAAATTAAAATAAGATTTTTTGGGTTTTTTTGATGTAAAATTTAATTTTACATAAAAAAATATTCTCGAGTTTTTTTAAAAAAACTGATACTTTTCGAGGTATATTGGGTCAAACAAAAAGTTTGTAAATATAAATTTGATCTTAGTTTTTCTGTCATAACTTTTAAAGTTTTTAATTAAAATAAGGTTTTTTAACGTTTTTTCTTGTAAAATTTAATTTTACATAAAAAAGTATTCCTGAGTTTTTTCAAAAAAACTGATACTTTTCGTGATATACAGGGTCAAACAAAAAAATTGTAAATATAAACTTAATCTCAGTGTTTTGTCATATCTTTTAACGTTTTTAATTAAAATTACATTTTTTGATGTAGAATCTAATACTACACAAAAAAGTGTTCTTGAGTTTTTTCAAAAAAACTAATACTTTTCGAGATATATAGGGTCAAACAAACATTTTGTAAATATAAATATGATCTCAGTTTTTCTGTCATAACTTTTAAAGATTTTAATTAAAATGAGATTTTTTGGTATTTTTTGATGTAAAATTTAATTTTACATAAAAAATTATTACCGAGTTTTTTCAAAAAAACTGATACTTTTCGAGATATATAGGTTCAAACAAAAAGTTTGTAAATATAAATTTGATCTTGGTTTTTCTGTCATAACTTTTAAAGTTTTTAATTAAAATAAGGTTTTTTAACGTTTTTTGTTGTAAAATTTAATTTTACATAAAAAAGTATTCCTGAGTTTTTTTAAAAAAACTGATACTTTTCGAGATATACAGGGTCAAACAAAAAGTTTGTAAATATAAATTTGATCTTAATTTTTCTGTCATAACTTTTAACGTTTTTAATTAAAATAAGATTTTTTGATGTTTTTTGATGTAGAATTTAATTTTACATAAATAACTATTCTTGAGTTTTTTCAGAAGAACTGATACTTTTCGAGATATACAGGGTAAAACAAAAAGTTTGTAAATATAAATTTAATCTGTTTTTCTGTCACAACTTTTAACTTTTTTAATTAAAATAGGATTTTTAGATGTAAAATTTAATTTTACATAAAAAAGTATTCTTGAGTTTTTTCAAAAAAAATGATACTTTTCGAGATATACAGGGTCAAACAAAAAGTTTGTAATTATAAATTTAATCTTAGTTTTTCTGTCATAACTTTTAACGTTTTAAATTAAAATAAGATTTTCTGATGTTTTTTGATGTAGAATTTATTATTACACAAAAAAGTATCTAATACTTTTGGAGATATATAGGGTCAAACAAAAAGTTTGTAAATATAAATTTGATCTCAGTTTTTCTGTCATAACTTTTAACGTTTTTAATTAAAATAAGATTTTCTGATGTTTTTTGATGTAGAATTTAATTTTACATAAATAAGTATTCCTGAGTTTTTTCAAAAGAACTGATACTTTTCGAGATATACAGGGTCAACCAAAAAGTTTGTAAATATAAATTTAATCTCAGTTTTTCTGTCATAACTTTTAACGTTTTTAATTAAAATAAGATTTTTTTGATGTAGAATTTAATATTACACAAAAAAGTATTCTAAAGTTTTTTCAAAAAAAACTAATACTTTTCGAGATATATAGGGTCAAACAAAAAGTTTGTAAATATAAATTTGATCTTAGTTTTTCTGTCATATCTTTTAAAGTTTTTAATTAAAAAGAGGTTTTTTAACGTTTTTTGATGTAAAATTTAATTTTACATAAATAAGTATTTTTAAGTTTTTTCAAAAGAACTAATACTTTTCGAGATATACAGGGTCAAACAAAAAGATTGTAAATATAAACTTAATCTCAGTTTTTCTGTCATAACTTTTAACGTTTTTAATTAAAATAAGATTTTTCGATGTAGAATTTAATACTACACAAAAAAATATTCTTGAATTTTTTCAAAAAAACTAATACTTTTTGAGATATATAGGGTCAAACAAAAAGTTTGTAAATATAAATTTGATCTCAGTTTTTCTGTCATAACTTTTAAAGTTTTTAATTAAAATGAGATTATTTGGGTTTTTTTGATGTAAAACTTAATTCTACATAAAAAATTATTCATGAGTTTTTTTAAAAAAACTGATACTTTTCGAGATATATAGGGTCAAAGAAAAAGTTTGTAAATATAAATTTGATCTCAGTTTTTCTGTCATGACTTTTAACGTTTTTAATTAAAATAAGATTTTCTGATGTTTTTTGATGTAGAATTTAATTTTACATAAATAAGTATTCTTGAGTTTTTTCAAAAGAACTGATACTTTTCAAAATATACAGGGTCAAACAAAAAGTTTGTAAATATAAATTTAATCTCAGTTTTTCTGTCATAACTTTTAACTTTTTTAATTAAAATAGGATTTTTTGATGTAAAATTTAATTTTACATAAAAAAGTATTCTTGAGTTTTTTCAAAAAAATTGATACTTTTCGAGATATATAGGGTCAAACAAAAAGTTTGTAAATATAAATTTGATCTCAGTTTTTCTGTCATAACTTTTAACGTTTTTAATTAAAATAAGATTTTCTGATGTTTTTTGATGTAGAATTTAATTTTACATAAATAAGTATTCTTGAGTTTTTTCAAAAGAACTGATACTTTTCGAGATATACAGGGTCAACCTAAAAGTTTGTAAATATAAATTTAATCTCAGTTTTTCTGTCATAACTTTTAACGTTTTTAATAAAATAAGATTTTTTTGATGTAGAATTTAATATTACACAAAAAAGTATTCTTAAGTTTTTTCAAAAAAAACTAATACTTTTCGAGATATATAAGGTCAAACAAAAAGTTTGTAAATATAAATTTGATCTTAGTTTTTCTGTCATATCTTTTAAAGTTTTTAATCAAAAAGAGGGTTTTTAAGGTTTTTTGATGTAAAATTTAATTTTACATAAATAAGTATTTTTGAGTTTTTTCAAAAGAACTGATACTTTTCGAGATATACAGGGTCAAACAAAAAGATTGTAAATATAAACTTAATCTCAGTTTTTCTGTCATAACTTTTAATGTTTTTAATTAAAATAAGATTTTTCGATGTAGAATTTAATACTACACAAAAAAATATTCTTGAATTTTTCCAAAAAAACTAATACTTTTTGAGATATATAGGGTCAAACAAAAAGTTTGTAAATATAAATTTGATCTCAGTTTTTCGGTCATAACTTTTAAAGTTTTTAATTAAAATGAGATTATTTGGGTTTTTTTGATGTAAAATTTAATTCTACATAAAAAATTATTCCTGAGTTTTTTTAAAAAAACTGATACTTTTCGAGATACATAGGGTCAAAGAAAAAGTTTGTAAATATAAATTCGATCTTAGTTTTTCTGTAATAACTTTTAAAGTTTTTAATGAAAATAAGGTTTTTTAACGCATTTTATTGTAAAATTTAATTTTACATAAAAAAGTATTCCTGAGTTTTTTCAAAAAAACTAATACTTTTATAGATATATAGGGTCAAACAAAAAGTTTGTAAATATAAATTTGATCTTAATTTTTCTGTTATAACTTATACCGTTTTTAATATAAATAAGATTTTTTGATGTTTTTTTATGTAGAATTTAATATTACACAAAAAAGTATTCTTAAGTTTTTTTAAAAAAACTAATACTTTTCGAGATATATAGGCTCAAACAAAAAGTTTGTAAATATAAATTTGATCTCAGTTTTTCTGTCATAACTTTTAAAGATTTTAATTAAAATGAGATTTTTTAACGTTTTTTATTGTAAAATTTAATTTTTCATAAAAAATTATTCATAAGTTTTTTCAAAAAAACTGATACTTTTCGAGATATATAGGGTCAAACAAAAAGTTTGTAAATATAAATTTGATCTTAGTTTTTCTGTCATAACTTTTAAAGTTTTTAATTAAAATAAGGTTTTTTAACGTTTTTGATTGTAAAATTTAATTTTACATAAAAAAGTGTTCCTGAGTTTTTTCAAAAAAACTGATACTTTTCAAGATATACAGGGTCAAACAAAATGTTTGTAAATATAAATTTAATCTCAGTTTTTCTGTCATAACTTTTAACGTTTTTAATTAAAATAAGATTTTCTGATGTTTTTTAAGGTAGAATTTAGTTTTACATAAATAAGTATTCCTGAGTTTTTTCAAAAGAACTGATACTTTTCGAGATATACAGGGTCAAACAAAAAGTTTGTAAATATAAATTTAATCTCAGTTTTTCTGTGATAACTTTTAACGTTTTTAATTAAAATAAGATTTTTTTGATGTAGAATTTAATATTACACAAAAAAGTATTCCGAAGTTTTTTCAAAAAAACTAGATCTTTTCGAGATATATAGGGTCAAACAAAAAGTTTCTAAATATAAATTTGATCTTAGTTTTTCTGTCATATCTTTTAAAGTTTTTAATTAAAAAGAGGTTTTTTAACGTTTTTTGATGTAAAATTTAATTTTACATAAATAAGTATTTTTGAGTTTTTTCAAAAGAACTGATACTTTTCGAGATATACAGGGTCAAACAAAAAGTTTGTAAATATAAACTTATTCTCAGTTTTTCTGTCATAACTTTTAACGTTTTTAATTAAAATAAGATTTTTCGATGTAGAATCTAATACTACACAAAAAAATATTCCTGAATTTTTTCAAAAAAACTAATACTTTTCGAGATATATAGGGTCAAACAAAAAGTTTGTAAATATAAATTTGATCTCAGTTTTTCTGTCATAACTTTTAAAGTTTTTAATTAAAATAAGATTTTTTGGGTTTTCTGGATGTAAAATTTAATTCTACTTAAAAAATTATTCTTGAGTTTTTTTAAAAAAACTGATACTTTTCGAGATATATAGGGTCAAAAAAAAGTTTGTAAATATAAATTTGATCTTAGTTTTTCTGTCATAACTTTTAAAGTTTTTAATTAAAATAAGGTTTTTTAACGGTTTTTATGGTAAAATTTAATTTTACATAAAAAAGTATTTTTGAGTTGTTTCAAAAAAACTGATACTTTTCGAGATATACAGGGTCAAACAAAAAGTTTGTAAATATAAATTTAATCTCAGTTTTTCTGTCATAACTTTTAACGTTTTTAATTAAAATAAGATTTTTTGATGTAGAATTTAATATTACACAAAAAAGTATTCTTAAGTTTTTTTACAAAAACTAATACTTTTCGAGATATATAGGGTCAAACAGAAAGTTTGTAAATATAAATTTGATCTCAGTTTTTCTCTCATAACTTTTAAAGTTTTTAATTAAAATGAGATTTTTTGGGGTTCTTTAATGTAAAATTTAATTTTACATAAATAAATATTCTTCAGTTTTTTCGAAAGAACTGACACTTTTCGAGATATACAGGGTCAAACAAAAAGTTTGTAAATATAAATTTAATCTCAGTTTTTCTGTCATAACTTTTAACGTTTTTAATTAAAATAAGATTTTTTTAATGTTTTTTTATCTAGAATTTAATATAACACAAAAAAGTATTCCTAAGTTTTTTCAAAAAAACTAATACTTTTCGAGATATACAGGGTCAAACAAAAAGTTTGTAAATATAAATTTAATCTCAGTTTTTCTGTGATAACTTTTAACGTTTTTAATTAAAATAAGATTTTTTTGATGTAGAATTTAATATTACACAAAAAAGTATTTCGAAGTTTTTTCAAAAAAACTAGATCTTTTCGAGATATATAGGGTCAAACAAAAAGTTTCTAAATATAAATTTGATCTTAGTTTTTCTGTCATATCTTTTAAAGTTTTTAATTAAAAAGAGGTTTTTTAACGTTTTTTGATGTAAAATTTAATTTTACATAGATAAGTATTTTTGAGTTTTTTCAAAAGAACTGATACTTTTCGAGATATACAGGGTCAAACAAAAAGTTTGTAAATATAAACTTATTCTCAGTTTTTCTGTCATAACTTTTAACGTTTTTAATTAAAATAAGATTTTTCGATGTAGAATCTAATACTACACAAAAAAATATTCCTGAATTTTTTCAAAAAAACTAATACTTTTCGAGATATATAGGGTCAAACAAAAAGTTTGTAAATATAAATTTGATCTCAGTTTTTCTGTCATAACTTTTAAAGTTTTTAATTATAATAAGATTTTTTGGGTTTTCTGGATGTAAAATTTAATTCTACTTAAAAAATTATTCTTGAGTTTTTTTAAAAAAACTGATACTTTTCGAGATATATAGGGTCAAAAAAAAGTTTGTAAATATAAATTTGATCTTAGTTTTTCTGTCATAACTTTTAAAGTTTTTAATTAAAATAAGATTTTTTTAATGTTTTTTTATCTAGAATTTAATATAACACAAAAAAGTATTCCTAAGTTTTTTCAAAAAAACTAATACTTTTCGAGATATACAGGGTCAAACAAAAAGTTTGTACATATAAATTTGATCTTAGTTTTTCTATTATAACTTTTAAAGTTTTTAATTGAAATGAGATTTTTTGGGTTTTTTTTATGTAAAATTTAATTCTACACAAAAAAGTATTTCCAAGTTTTTTCAAAAAAACTAATACTTTTCGAGCTATATAGGGTCAAACAAAAAGTTTGTAAACATAAATTTGATCTCAGTTTTTCTGTCATAACTTTTAAAGTTTTTAACTAAAATGAGATTTTTTGGAATTTTTTTATGTAAAATTTAATTTTACATAAAAAAGTATTCCTGAGTTTTTTCAAAAAAACTGGTACTTTTCGAGATATACAGGGTCAAACAAAAAGTTTGTAAATATAAATTTGATCTTAGTTTTTCTGTCATATCTTTTAAAGTTTTTAATTACGAAGAGGTTTTTTAACATTTTTTGATGTAAAATTTAATTCTACATAAATAAGTATTCTAGAGTTTTTTTAAAAGAACCGATACTTTTCGAGATATACAGGGTCAAACAAAAAGATTGCAACTATAAATTTAATCTCAGTTTTTCTGTCATAACTTTTAATGTTTTTAATTAAAATTAGATTTTTTGGGGTTTTTTAATGTAAAATTTAATTTTACATAAAAAATTATTCTTGAGTTTTTTCAAAAAAACTGATACTTTTCGAGATATATAGGGTCAAACAAAAAGTTTGTAAATATAAATTTGATATTAGTTTTTCTGTTATAACTTTTAACATTTTTAATCAAAATAAGATTTTTTGATGTTTTTTTATGTAGAATTTAATTTTACATTAATAAGTATTCCTGAGTTTTTTTTAAAAGAACTGATAATTTTGGAGATACACAGGGTCAAACAAAAAGTTTGTAAATATAAATTTAATCTCAGTTTTTCTGTCATAACTTTTAACGTTTTTAATTAAAATAAGATTTCTTGATGTAGAATTTAATATTACACAAAAAAGTATTCCTAGGTTTTTTTAAAAAAACTAATAATTTTCGAGATATATAGGGTCAAACAGAAAGTTTGTAAATATAAATTTGATCTCAGTTTTTCTGTCATAACTTTTAAAGTTTTTAATTAAAATGAGATTTTTTGGGGTTCTTTAATGTAAAATTTAATTTTATATAAATAAGTATTCCTCAGTTTTTTCGAAAGAACTGACACTTTTCGATATATACAGGGTCAAACAAAAAGTTTTTAATTGAAATGAGATTTTTTGGGGTTTTTTTATGTAAAATTTAATTCTACACAAAAAAGTATTCTCAAGTTTTTTTAAAAAAACTAATACTTTTCGAGCTATATAGGGTCAAACAAAAAGTTTGTAAACATAAATTTGATCTCAGGTTTTCTGTCATAGCTTTTAAAGTTTTTAATTAAAATGAGATTTTTTGGAATTTTTTGATGTAAAATTTAATTTTACATAAAAAAGTTTTACTGAGTTTTTTAAAAAAAACTGATATTTTTCGAGATATACAGGGTCAAACAAAAAGATTGTAAATATAAATTTAATCTTAGTTTTTCTGTCATAACTTTTAACGTTTTTAATTAAAATAAGATGTTTTAATGTAATTTTGATGAAAAATCTAATATCACAAAAAAAAGTATTTTTGAGTTTTTTTAAAAAACTAATACTTTTCGAGATATATAGGGTCAAACAAAAAGTTTGTAAATATAAATTTGATCTTAGTTTTTCTGTCATATCTTTTAAAGTTTTTAATTACGAAGAGGTTTTTTAACATTTTTTGATGTAAAATTTAATTCTACATAAATAAGTATTCTAGAGTTTTTTTAAAAGAACCGATACTTTTCGAGATATACAGGGTCAAACAAAAAGATTGCAACTATAAATTTAATCTCAGTTTTTCTGTCATAACTTTTAATGTTTTTAATTAAAATTAGATTTTTTGGGGTTTTTTAATGTAAAATTTAATTTTACATAAAAAATTATTCTTGAGTTTTTTCAAAAAAACTGATACTTTTCGAGATATATAGGGTCAAACAAAAAGTTTGTAAATATAAATTTGATATTAGTTTTTCTGTTATAACTTTTAACATTTTTAATCAAAATAAGATTTTTTGATGTTTTTTTATGTAGAATTTAATTTTACATTAATAAGTATTCCTGAGTTTTTTTTAAAAGAACTGATAATTTTGGAGATACACAGGGTCAAACAAAAAGTTTGTAAATATAAATTTAATCTCAGTTTTTCTGTCATAACTTTTAACGTTTTTAATTAAAATAAGATTTCTTGATGTAGAATTTAATATTACACAAAAAAGTATTCCTAGGTTTTTTTAAAAAAACTAATAATTTTCGAGATATATAGGGTCAAACAGAAAGTTTGTAAATATAAATTTGATCTCAGTTTTTCTGTCATAACTTTTAAAGTTTTTAATTAAAATGAGATTTTTTGGGGTTCTTTAATGTAAAATTTAATTTTATATAAATAAGTATTCCTCAGTTTTTTCGAAAGAACTGACACTTTTCGATATATACAGGGTCAAACAAAAAGTTTTTAATTGAAATGAGATTTTTTGGGGTTTTTTTATGTAAAATTTAATTCTACACAAAAAAGTATTCTCAAGTTTTTTTAAAAAAACTAATACTTTTCGAGCTATATAGGGTCAAACAAAAAGTTTGTAAACATAAATTTGATCTCAGGTTTTCTGTCATAGCTTTTAAAGTTTTTAATTAAAATGAGATTTTTTGGAATTTTTTGATGTAAAATTTAATTTTACATAAAAAAGTTTTACTGAGTTTTTTAAAAAAAACTGATATTTTTCGAGATATACAGGGTCAAACAAAAAGATTGTAAATATAAATTTAATCTTAGTTTTTCTGTCATAACTTTTAACGTTTTTAATTAAAATAAGATGTTTTAATGTAATTTTGATGAAAAATCTAATATCACAAAAAAAAGTATTTTTGAGTTTTTTTAAAAAACTAATACTTTTCGAGATATATAGGGTCAAACAAAAAGTTTGTAAATATAAATTTGATCATAGTTTTTTTGTCATAACTTTTAAAGTTTTTAATTAAAATGAGGTTTTTTAACGTTTTTTAATGTAAAATTTAATTTTACATAAAAAAGTATACCTGAGTTTTTTCAAAAAAACTGGTACTTTTCGAGATATACAGGGTCAAACAAAAAGTTTGTAAATATAAATTTGATCTAAGTTTTTCTGTCATATCTTTTAAAGTTTTCAATTACGAAGAGGTTTTTTAACATTTTTTGATGTAAAATTTAATTTTACATAAATAAGTATTCTTGAGTTTTTTCAAAAGAACTGATACTTTTCGAGATATACAGGGTCAAACAAAAAGATTGCAACTATAAATTTAATCTCAGTTTTTCTGTCATAACTTTTAATGTTTTTAATTAAAATA
The DNA here is from genome assembly GCA_964028335.1 of Altica lythri. Lineage (NCBI taxonomy): Eukaryota > Metazoa > Arthropoda > Insecta > Coleoptera > Chrysomelidae > Altica > Altica lythri. The sequence goes on along the minus strand of CAXIIO010000427.1, from coordinate 123,252 downwards.
AGATTTTTTGGGGTTTTTTGATGTAAAATTTAATTTTACATAAAAAATTATTCTTGAGTTTTTCCAAAAAAACTGATACTTTTCGATATATACAGGGTCAAACAAAAAGTTTGTAAATATAAATTTAATCTCAGTTTTTCCGTCATAACTTTTAACGTTTTTAATTAAAATAAGATGTTTTGATGTAAAATTTATTATTGCACAAAAAAGGATGTCTAAGTTTTTTCAAAAAAACTAATACTTTTCGAGATATATAGGGTCAAACAAAAAGTTTGTAAATATAAATTTGATCTTAGTTTTTCTGTCATAACTTTTAAAGTTTTTAATTAAAATGAGGGTTTTTAACGTTTTTTAATGTAAAATTCAATTTTACATAAAAAGGTATTCTTGATTTTTTTCAAAAAAATTGATACTTTTCGAGATATACAGGGTCCAACAAAAAGTTTGTAAATATAAATTTAATCTGAGTTTTTCTGTCATAACTTTTAACGTTTTAAATTAAAATAAGATTTTTTGATGTTTTTTGATGTAGAATTTAATTTTACATAAATAAGTATTCCTGAGTTTTTTTAAAAGAACTGATACTTTTGGAGATATACAGGGTCAAACAAAAAGTTTGTAAATATAAATTTAATCTCAGTTTTTCTGTCATAACTTTTAACGTTTTTAATTAAAATAAGATTTTTTGATGTAGAATTTAATATTACACAAAAAAGTATTCCTGAATTTTTTCAAAAAAACTAATACTTTTCGAGATATATAGGGTCAAACAAAAAGTTTGTAAATATAAATTTGATCTAGGTTTTTCTGTCATAACTTTTAAAGTTTTTAATTAAAATGAGGGTTTTAACATTTTTTGATGTAAAATTTAATTTTACATAAATAACTATTCTTGAGTTTTTTCAAAAGAACTGATACTTTTCGAGATATACAGGGTCAAACAAAAAATTTGTAAATATAAATTTGATCTTAGTTTTTCTTTCATAACTTTTAAAGTTTTTAATTAAAATAAGGTTTTTTAACGCTTTTCATTGTAAAATTTAATTTTACATTAAAAAGTATTCCTGAGTTTTTTCAAAAAAACTGATACTTTTCGAGATATACAGGGTCAAACAAAAAGTTTGTAAATATAAATTTAATCTCAGTTTTTCTGTCATAACTTTTGACGTTTTTAATTAAAATAAGATTTTTTGATGTTTTTTATGTAGAATTTCATTTTGCATAAATAAGTATTCCTGAGTTTTTTCAAAAGAACTGATACTTTTCGAGATATACAGGGTCAAACAAAAAGTTTGTAAATATAAATTTAATCTCAGTTTTTCTGTCATAACTTTTAACGTTTTTAATTAAAATAAGATTTTTTTGATGTAGAATTTAATATTACACAAAAAAGTATTCCTGAATTTTTTCAAAAAAACTAATACTTTTCGAGATATATAGGGTCAAACAAAAAGTTTGTAAATATAAATTTGATTTCAGTTTTTCTGTCATAACTTTTAAAGTTTTTAATTAAATAAGATTTTTTGGGGTTTTTTGATGTAAAATTTAATTTAACATAAAAAAGTATTTTTCAGTTTTTTTAAAAAAACTAATACTTTTTCAGATATACAGGGTCAAACAAAAAGTTTGTAAATATAAATTTTATCTTAGTTTTTCTTTCATAACTTTTAACGTTTTTAAATAAAATACGATTTTTTGATGTTCTTTAATGTAGAATTTAATATTACACAAAAAAGTATTCTTAAGTTTTTTCAAAAAAGCTAATACTTTTCGATATATATAGGGTCAAACAAAAAGTTTGTAAATATAAATTTGATCTTAGTTTTTCTGTCATAACTTTTAAAGTTTTAAAATAAAATGAGATTTTTTTGGTTTTTTTGATGTAAAATTTAATTCTACATAAAAAATTATTCTTGAGTTTTTTCAAAAAACTGATACTTTTCGAGATATATAGGGTCAAACAAAAAGTTTGTAAATATAAATTTGATCTTAGTTTTTCTGTCATAACTTTTAAAGTTTTTAATGAAAATGAGGTTTTTTAACCTTTTTTATTGTAAAATTTAATTTTACATAAAAAAATATTCCTGAGTTTTTTCAAAAAAAACTGATACTTTTCGAGATATACAGGGTCAAACAAAAAATTTGTAAATATAAATTTGATCTCAGTTTTTCTTTCATAAATTTTAAAGTTTTTAATTAAAATGAGATTTTTTGGGGTTTTTTGATGTAAAATTTAATTATACATAAAAAGGTATTCTTGAGTTTTTTTCAAAAAAACTGATACTTTTCGAGATATACAGGGTCAAACAAAAAGTTTGTAAATATAAATTTTATCTCAGTTTTTCTGTCATAACTTTTAATGTTTTTAAATAAAATAGGATGTTTTGATGTTTTTTGATGTAGAATTAAATATTACACAAAAAAGTGTTTTAATGTTTTTTCAAGAAAACTAATATTTTTCGAGATATATAGGGTCAAACAAAAAGTTTGTAAATATAAATTTGATCTTAGTTTTTCTGTCATAACTTTTAAAATTTTTAATTAAAATAAGGTTTTTTAACGTTTTTTATTGTAAAATTTAATTTTACATAAAAAAGTATTTTTGAGTTTTTTCAAAAGAACTGATACTTTTCGAGATATACAGGGTCAAACAAAAAGTTTGTAAATATAAATTTAATCTCAGTTTTTCTGTCATAACTTTTAACGTTTTTAATTAAAATAAGATTTTTTGATGTTTTTTGATGTAGAATTTAATCTTACATAAATAAGTATTCTTGAGTTTTTTCAAAAAAACTAATACTTTTCTAGATATTGTAATGCGACTCCGGCTCTGTTCTGGTTGGCCAAATGGGCGAGTCCGACCGGCGGGCGACGCCGTGGAATGTTCTATTGAACCATATCGAAGCTTCCACATACGACTCGACTGGAAGAATCTCTGCCCTTACGCGAGAGATCGAGATGTTTCTTCATTGTTCGAAGCGCATATAAATAGACTTTTATTTTGAAATATAGTTAGTTTTTAGTTGGTTGAGTTTTGAGTTGAGTCTAAGTAAATAAGTGTTTATATAAATGTTCAGTGTTCATATAAATTAGTATAGTGTAAATAAATTGTGTTATAACATAAATTAAGTGTATTAGTTGTATAAATAAATTAAATAATAAACTGTGAAAATAAATAAACGTTACATTGGTGTCAGAAGTGGGATAGTGTAAATAAATAGTGTAGAAAAATGTCGAAAAAACTTTGTGAATTAAAAGTGGCAGACTTGCGTCGGGAACTTGAAGACCGTGAATTGGACACTACAGGAAAGAAGTCGGAGTTGGTGGAGCGACTTAGACAAGCGATAGTTGATCAAGGATTAGACCCGGAGGAGTTTTTATTTGCTGACGATACTTCATCATTGATGTCTTCTATAAAAAATATTTCTACTGATATGTCTTCTCTAAAAACAGACATTTCTTCTGAAATTTCTTCTTTGGAAAATAAAGTTTCTTCTGAAATATCATCTTTGGAAATTAAAGTTTCTTCTGAAATATCTTCTTTGGAAAATAAGGTTTCTACCGATATGTCTTCTCTGAAAACAGACATTTCTTCTGAAATTTCTTCTTTGGAAAATAAAGTTTCTTCTGAAATTTTTTCTTTGGAAAATAAAGTTTCTACTGAAATTTCTTCTTTGGAAAATAAAGTCTCTTCTGAGATTTCATTCATGTCATCAGATATGTCTTCTCTAAAGAATGAGATGACTTCATTCGAGGAGAAAATAAAAGAGATTGAACGAAAAATGGAAGAAATGGGAAAGGGAGAAAGGATTAGTGTGGAAGAATCAAAAGAGAAAAATGATGAAGAAAAGACAAGCTGTAAAGTGGAACAAAAACCAAAACTGGAAAGCAGTGAAAGTTCGGTCCGCATTAAAGCCCCAACCTTTGATGGAAAAATGTCATGGGAAAATTACCTTAAACAGTTTGAAACAGCTGCACGAGCGAACGGATGGTCAGAAAAAGAAAAGGCTGTAAATCTCACGATCGCTCTTAGAGGAGATGCTTGCGACGTTCTTCAGACTATACCGGTGGAAGAGACGGATGACTTTGAACAACTTAAGAAGAGATTAAACATGCGATATGGTCATGAACATCTGGAGAATTTGCACCGGTCACAGTTGAAGATACGAAAACAGAAGCGAGAAGAGACCCTTCAGGAATATGAAGTAGATATTGCCAGGTTGGTCAGATTTGCCTATCCTGCAGCTGATGAAGGAATGATAGAATGTTTAGCAGTAGAAGCATTTCTTGATGGGCTCCGTGATCCTGAAATGAACAAGACTCTTCGTTTAGCCCGTCACAAAACTTTAGTCGATGTCTTGTCCGCTGCGCTTGAGTATGAAGCGGCTTCGAAGGCTTGTGGGGGATACAGTAAAGTAAGGTCTGTAAAAGACGAAGAAGACGAAAATAAACTGGACCAATTAGTTAACATGATGAAGAACTTTGCTGAAAACAAAAAGAAGAGGCCCCGCGTGTGTTACAATTGTGGCGAAATGGGACATTTTATCAAATCATGTAAACGTCCAGTGGCCAATGCAAATCGAGAAACAACTCCACAGAAAAAAGACCCTCTCATACTCATAGCATCTCTAAAATGTCGCGATGACAGTGTATATGTTGATGGTGAAGTAAATGGTAAAAAGTATACACTGTTGATAGATACTGGAGCGACCAGGACCATTATACGACCAACAACTATAAGTAGCAGCAAGAAACTTCTACCAACAAGGCTACGGCTACGGACCGCCACAGGTGAAAGAGCTAACATCCATGGGGAAGTCCAAGTTCAAATAGGAATCGGTACAGAAAAGTTCACGCATACTGTCATTGTCGCTGATATCGAGGAAGATGTGATATTAGGAATGGACGTAATGAACTTACATGGTTTCCAGCTGGATTTCAAAAACAGAGTTATTAAAGTTGGTGCCGAAGAAGTATTCCTTCATCCGTATGAGGACAGAACCGTGCCAGCAGCTATAGAGGAGGATACTGTGATACCTGGTAGAAGTGAAACTATCATAGTGGCACGTCTTCAAGGAACTGTTGATGAAGGAACACCTGCCATGATGGAACCTTTGAACCATGATGAAGACGTCGGTCGAGGAATTTTGATCGGAAAAGGATTGGTCACTTCTGCTAGAGAAATTCCGGTACGAATTATAAACATCAATGATCACCCTATTACAATCAAGAAAGATACCAGAATTGGAACCTGTGTACCAGTATCGTCCATAATTCGTCAGACGGTCACTTCCGATAATTCCAACGACAAGTTCGAACACATGGTGGCAGTTGCTGGTCCATCTCTGAATCGAATAGAGAAAAGAAGAGTAAAAGACTTTCTTCATCGATATCGGAACATTTTTGTGCCAACAGGAGGTAAGACAGGAAGAACCTCTGCTGTGAAGCATAAAATTGACACAGGGGATGCCAAGCCAATTCGTCAAACAGCTAGAAGACTCCCGCAGGCAAAGAGAGAGGAAGCTGAAAGGATTGTTCGAGAAATGGAGGAAGACGGGGTGATAGAACCTTCTACCAGCCCATGGGTCTCTCCGGTAGTCTTGGTTAAGAAACAGGATGGAACTACGAGGTTCTGTGTAGACTACCGTCAGTTGAACAATGTTACCAAGAAGGACAGTTATCCTCTGCCTCGAATCGACGACACCTTGGACACTTTGGCTGCAAGTAAATTATTCTCTACCTTAGACTTGAAATCTGGCTACTGGCAGGTAGAAATGGACCCAGTAGACAAGGAAAAGACAGCCTTTACCACCGGTTCCGGACTATGGCAATTTAATGTTATGCCATTCGGACTATGTAATGCTCCTGCGACATTTGAAAGGCTTATGGAAAATGTATTGAGAGGATTATCTTGGAAGACATGTCTGGTCTATTTAGACGACATCATAGTCTTGGGAGAGACATTTGAAGATCATCTAAAGAACTTAGACGATGTTTTAAAAAGACTTCAAGCTGCCCAACTGATGTTGAACCCCAAAAAATGTCAGTTATTCCAAAATAAAGTTAAGTACCTGGGTCATGTTGTCAGCAAGGAAGGCGTGGCTGTAGATAACGACAAAGTTGCTTCCATCAAGCATTGGCCACAACCAACCGATAAACATCAAATAAGAAGTTTTCTTGGGTTATCCACGTACTATCGAAGGTTCATAAGGAAGTTTGCAGATATTGCTAAGCCATTAACACGACTTACTGAAGAAGCAAGAGAATTCTGCTGGGATGACCACTGTCAAACGGCCTTTGAAACTCTAAAGAAGCATTTAACAACAGCACCGATACTGGGCTACCCACAACCAGAGGGGGAATTTATTTTAGATACCGATGCCAGTAATGTAGGAATTGGAGGAGTTCTTTCTCAGATTCAAGATGGGCAAGAAAGGGTTCTGGGGTATTTTAGTAAAGTGCTCTCTAAACCTGAGCGGAATTACTGCGTTACGAGAAGAGAACTTCTGGCAGTTGTGAAGTCCGTGGAACACTTCTATCAATACCTTTATGGAAGAAAATTTTTAATCCGGACCGATCATGCAGCCCTTAAATGGTTAATGCAATTCAAGCACCCTGAAGTTCAAATTGCCAGGTGGATCGAACGGTTACAAGAGTACGACTTTAGGATCGAACATCGAGCTGGAGTAAGCCATAGAAACGCCGATTCTCTTTCCAGAAGACCGTGCCCAGCAGATTGCTCCCATTGCAACAAGACAGAATCCAGAAAAACTGCTATACTACGAACAACTGTAGTTAACGATTACTGGGCACCGACTAAAATTAGAGAGGAACAAGAAAATGATCCTGTTTTAAAGAAAATGCGCCAATGGAAGAAAGAAGATCGACGACCTACTTGGCAAGAAGTGTCAAAATTCTGTCCAGTACTTAAATCCTATTGGGCTCAGTGGAACTCTTTCATCCTGGAAGAAGACTTATTGAAACGAGTACTCGAGAATGATGATGGTTCAGAAATCAGAAAGCAGTTAGTTATTCCAAAGACTAGAGTGGCTGAAGTACTCCGACAGTTACATGACAGTCCATCAGGAGGTCATCTCGGTGTTAAGAAAACCCTTCAACGAGTACGGGAAAGGTTTTATTGGATGAATAGTTCCGATGATGTGAAGAGCTGGTGTAAGAAGTGTACCATCTGTGCTGCGAGCAATGGACCGCAGCGAAAAAGGAAAGCTCCCATGAAACAATACAACGTCGGTAGCCCATTCGAGAGGATTGCTTTAGACATTGCTGGACCATTTCCGACGACTGAGAATGGAAATAAGTACATGTTGGTGGTTATGGATTATTTCACGAAGTGGGTAGAAGTCTACGCCATTCCAAATCAAGAGGCCACAACTGTTGCAGATGTCCTAATAAGAGAGTTTATCAGTCGATTTGGAGTACCCTTGGAGATTCATAGTGACCAAGGTAGAAATTTCGAAAGCCAGCTTTTCCAAGGAATTTGCGATACTCTAGGAATGAAGAAAACAAGAACTACAGCATTACATCCACAATCAGATGGAATGGTAGAAAGAATGAATAAGACCATTGGAAAGTATCTGTCAAAAGTAGTGTCCAACCACCAGCGGAATTGGGATCAATACCTTTCACTCTTCGCGATGGCTTACCGATCCGCAGTCAATGAAACAACAGGCCAAACACCAGCAAAGGTCTTGTTCGGACGAGAGATGAGGCTACCATGCGACCTTGAGTTTGGATGCCGACCTGGAGAAGATATAGCTGGAGAAGATTATGTGATCCAGTTACGAAGGAAAATGGACGATATGCATGAACTGGTTCGCTCACATCTTTAAATTGCCAGTGATAGAATGAAGAAACGGTATGATACTCAAGCCACGGAAGGATGTTTCGAAGAAGGAGATAAAGTCTGGCTTCATAACCCAAGAAGACAGAAGGGTTACTCGCCGAAGCTACAAACGTCTTGGGAAGGTCCATACATCGTTAAGAAAAGAATCAATGATGTCATATACCGAATAAGTAAGATTCCAAATGGAAAACCGAAAGTGGTACATGGAAACCGGCTGGCACCGTTTGAAGGAGATCATAACCAAGAAGAAGATGTAAATCGACTCCAAGAGACTCCTGATTTTGCCTTCGATGAGTTTATGGGTGATTATGGGGGTACAGGGAAAGCAAGATTTGGCGTAACCATTGAGAAACATCAAGACCTGTTCACGCTTCCAGATGACTGCTCGTTGGTCCATAATATTCCTGCCAGTATCAGCGACGCCCGAGGATTAGCGTCCGTTTTCCGAAAAAAGTTTGGTCGACTATCAGAACTGCAAAGCCAATTGCCAGCCCCCGGAAAAGCTTTGAGACTCCAAGATGGATCACGTTACCTCTTCTATCTAGTGACAAAGAACACCTATCACGACCGACCCACTTATCAAGATGTATGGGAATCTTTACTTAGCCTGAGGGAACACGTACTGGAGTCCAATATACAGAATATAGCAATGCCAAAGATCGAGTGTAAGGAGTTAGACTGGAGGGTCATTCGAAACATGGTGGAAGTAATCTTTCAAGATACCGAAGTCCAAGTATTGGTTTGCAGCCATTCGCCCAGTGTCCAGTTTACAACGAAGACCGTCCCCTGTTTTTTTTATACAAATGGAAATTGTAGAAGAGGATCCGACTGCAGATACAATCATTCCCATCCAGCTCTAGTTCCAGGAGGAACTATCTCTTAAGGAGGGGGCAATGTAATGCGACTCCGGCTCTGTCCTGGTTGGCCAAATGGGCGAGTCCGACCGGCGGGCGACGCCGTGGAATGTTCTATTGAACCATATCGAAGCTTCCACATACGACTCGACTGGAAGAATCTCTGCCCTTACGCGAGAGATCGAGATGTTTCTTCATTGTTCGAAGCGCATATAAATAGACTTTTATTTTGAAATATAGTTAGTTTTTAGTTAGTTGAGTTTTGAGTTGAGTCTAAGTAAATAAGTGTTTATATAAATGTTCAGTGTTCATATAAATTAGTATAGTGTAAATAAATTGTGTTATGACATAAATTAAGTGTATTAGTTGTATAAATAAATTAAATAATAAACTGTGAAAATAAATAAACGTTACAATATATAGGGTCAAACAAAAAGTTTGTAAATATAAATTTGACCTCAGTTTTTCTTTCATAACTTTTAAAGTTTTTATTTAAAATGAGATTTTTTTGGTTTTTTTGATGTAAAATTTAATTCTACATAAAAAATTATTCCTGAGTTTTTTCAAAAAAACTGATTCTTTTCGAGATATATAGGGTCAAACAAAAAGTTTGTAAATATAAATTTGATCTTAGTTTTTCTGTCATAACTTTTAAAGTTTTTAATGAAAATAAGGTTTTTTAACCTTTTTTATTGTAAAATTTAATTTTACATAAAAAAGTATTTTTGAGTTTTTTTAAAAAAACTGATACTTTTTGAGATATACAGGGTCAAACAAAAAGTTTGTAAATATAAATTTGATCTCAGTTTTTCTGTCATAACTTTTAAAGTTTTTAATTAAAATAAGATTTTTTGGGGTTTTTTGATGTAAAATTTAATTTTACATAAAAAAGTATTCTTGAGTTTTTTTAAAAAAACTAATACTTTTTCAGATATACAGGGTCAAACAAAAAGTTTGTAAATATAAATTTAATCTTAGTTTTTCTGTCATAACTTTTAATTTTTTTAAATAAAATACGATTTTTTGATGTTCTTTAATGTAGAAATTAATATTACACAAAAAAGTATTCTTAAGTTTTTTTAAAAAAACTAATACTTTTCGAGATATATAGGGTCAAACAAAAAGTTTGTAAATATAAATTTGATCTTAGTTTTTCTGTCATAACTTTTAAAGTTTTTAATAAAAATAAGGTTTTTTAACCTTTTTTATTGTAAAATTTAATTTTACATAAAAAAATATTCCTGAGTTTTTTCAAAAAAACTGATACTTTTCGAGATATACAGGGTCAAACAAAAAGTTTGTAAATATAAATTTTATCTCAGTTTTTCTGTCATAACTTTTAATGTTTTTAAATAAAATAGGATGTTTTGATGTTTTTTGATGTAGAATTAAATATTACACAAAAAAGTGTTTCAATGTTTTTTCAAGAAAACTAATATTTTTCGAGATATATAGGGTCAAACAAAAAGTTTGTAAATATAAATTTGATCTTAGTTTTTCTGTCATAACTTTTAAAATTTTTAATTAAAATAAGGTTTTTTAACGTTTTTTATTGTAAAATTTAATTTCACATAAAAAAGTATTTCCGAGTTTTTTCAAAAGATCTGATACTTTTCGAGATATACAGGGTCAAACAAAAAGTTTGTAAATATAAATTTAATCTCAGTTTTTCTGTCATAACTTTTAACGTTTTTAATTAAAATAAGATTTTTTGATGTTTTTTGATGTAGAATTTAATCTTACATAAATAAGTATTCTTGAGTTTTTTCAAAAAAACTAATACTTTTCTAGATATATAGGGTCAAACAAAAAGTTTGTAAATATAAATTTGACCTCAGTTTTTCTTTCATAACTTTTAAAGTTTTTATTTAAAATGAGATTTTTTGGGGTTTTTTGATGTAAAATTTAATTTTACATAAAAAAGTATTCTTGAGTTTTTTTAAAAAAACTAATACTTTTTCAGATATACAGGGTCAAACAAAAAGTTTGTAAATATAAATTTAATCTTAGTTTTTCTGTCATAACTTTTAACGTTTTTAATTAAAATACGATTTTGTGATGTTCTTTAATGTAGAATTTAATATTACACAAAAAAGTATTCTTAAGTTTTTTCAAAAAAACCAATACTTTTCGAGATATATAGGGTCAAACAAAAAGTTTGTAAATATAAATTTGATCTTAGTTTTTCTGTCATAACTTTTAAAGTTTTTAAATAAAATGAGATTTTTTTGGTTTTTTTGATGTAAAATTTAATCCTACATAAAAAATTATTCTTGAGTTTTTTCAAAAAAACTGAGACTTTTCGAGATATATAGGGTCAAACAAAAAGTTTGTAAATATAAATTTGATCTTAGTTTTTCTGTCATAACTTTTAAAGTTTTTAATGAAAATAAGGTTTTTTAACCTTTTTTATTGTAAAATTTAATTTTACATAAAAAAGTATTTTTGAGTTTTTTTAAAAAACTGATACTTTTTGAGATATACAGGGTCAAACAAAAAGTTTGTAAATATAAATTTGATCTCAGTTTTTCTTTCATAACTTTTAAAGTTTTTAATTAAAATGAGATTTTTTGGGGTTTTTTGATGTAAAATTTAATTATACATAAAAAGGTATTCTTGAGTTTTTTTCAAAAAAACTGATACTTTTCAAAATATACAGGGTCAAACAAAAAGTTTGTAAATATAAATTTTATCTCAGTTTTTCTGTCATAACTTTTAATGTTTTTAATTAAAATAAGATGTTTTGATGTTTTTTGATGTAGAATTAAATATTACACAAAAAAGTGTTTTAATGTTTTTTCAAGAAAACTAATATTTTTCGAGATATATAGGGTCAAACAAAAAGTTTGTAAATATAAATTTGATCTTAATTTTTTTGTTATAACTTTTACCGTTTTTAATATAAATAAGATTTTTTGATGTTTTTATATGTAGAATTTAATATTACACAAAAAAGTATTCTTAAGTTTTTTCAAAAAAACCAATACTTTTCGAGATATATAGGGTCAAACAAAAAGTTTGTAAATATAAATTTGATCTTAGTTTTTCTGTCATAACTTTTAAAGTTTTTAAATAAAATGAGATTTTTTTAGTTTTTTTGATGTAAAATTTAATTCTACATAAAAAATTGTTCTTGAGTTTTTTTTCAAAAAAACTGATACTTTTCGAGATATATAGGGTCAAACAAAAAGTTTGTAAATATAAATTTGATCTTAGTTTTTCTGTCATAACTTTTAAAGTTTTTAATGAAAATAAGGGTTTTTAACCTTTTTTATTGTAAAATTTAATTTTACATAAAAAAGTATTCCTGAATTTTTTCAAAAAAACTAATACTTTTTGAGATATACAGGGTCAAACAAAAAGTTTGTAAATATAAATTTGATCTCAGTTTTTCTTTCATAACTTTTAAAGTTTTTAATTAAAATGAGATTTTTTGGGTTTTTTGATGTAAAATTTAATTATACATAACAAGGTATTCCTCAGTTTTTTTCAAAAAAACTGATACTTTTCGAGATATACAGGGTCAAACAAAAAGTTTGTAAATATAAATTTTATCTCAGTTTTTCTGTCATAACTTTTAACGTTTTTAATTAAAATAAGATTTTTTGATGTTTTTTGATGTAGAATTTAATCTTACATAAATAAGTATTCTTGAGTTTTTTCAAAAAAACTAATACTTTTCTAGATATATAGGGTCAAACAAAAAGTTTGTAAATATAAATTTGACCTCAGTTTTTCTTTCATAACTTTTAAAGTTTTTATTTAAAATGAGATTTTTTGGGATTTTTTGATGTAAAATTTAATTTTACATAAAAAAGTATTCTTGAGTTTTTTTAAAAAAACTAATACTTTTTCAGATATACAGGGTCAAACAAAAAGTTTGTAAATATAAATTTAATCTTAGTTTTTCTGTCATAACTTTTAACGTTTTTAATTAAAATACGATTTTGTGATGTTCTTTAATGTAGAATTTAATATTACACAAAAAAGTATTCTTAAGTTTTTTCACAAAAACTAATACTTTTTGAGATATATAGGGTCAAACAAAAAGTTTGTAAATATAAATTTGATCTTAGTTTTTCTGTCATAACTTTTAAAGTTTTTAAATAAAATGAGATTTTTTTGGTTTTTTTGATGTAAAATTTAATCCTACATAAAAAATTATTCTTGAGTTTTTTCAAAAAAACTGAGACTTTTCGAGATATATAGGGTCAAACAAAAAGTTTGTAAATATAAATTTGATCTTAGTTTTTCTGTCATAACTTTTAAAGTTTTTAATGAAAATAAGGTTTTTTAACCTTTTTTATTGTAAAATTTAATTTTACATAAAAAAGTATTTTTGAGTTTTTTTAAAAAAACTGATACTTTTTGAGATATACAGGGTCAAACAAAAAGTTTGTAAATATAAATTTGATCTCAGTTTTTCTTTCATAACTTTTAAAGTTTTTAATTAAAATGAGATTTTTTGGGGTTTTTTGATGTAAAATTTAATTATACATAAAAAGGTATTCTTGAGTTTTTTTCAAAAAAACTGATACTTTTCGAGATATACAGGGTCAAACAAAAAGTTTGTAAATATAAATTTTATCTCAGTTTTTCTGTCATAACTTTTAATGTTTTTAATTAAAATAAGATGTTTTGATGTTTTTTGATGTAGAATTAAATATTACACAAAAAAGTGTTTTAATGTTTTTTCAAGAAAACTAATATTTTTCGAGATATATAGGGTCACACAAAAAGTTTGTAAATATAAATTTGATCTTAATTTTTTTGTTATAACTTTTACCGTTTTTAATATAAATAAGATTTTTTGATGTTTTTATATGTAGAATTTAATATTACACAAAAAAGTATTCTTAAGTTTTTTCAAAAAAACCAATACTTTTCGAGATATATAGGGTCAAACAAAAAGTTTGTAAATATAAATTTGATCTTAGTTTTTCGGTCATAACTTTTAAAGTTTTTAAATAAAATGAGATTTTTTTAGTTTTTTTGATGTAAAATTTAATTCTACATAAAAAATTGTTCTTGAGTTTTTTCAAAAAAACTGATACTTTTTGAGATATATAGGGTCAAACAAAAAGTTTGTAAATATAAATTTGATCTTAGTTTTTCTGTCATAACTTTTAAAGTTTTTAATGAAAATAAGGGTTTTTAACCTTTTTTATTGTAAAATTTAATTTTACATAAAAAAGTATTCCTGAGTTTTTTCAAAAAAACTAATACTTTTTGAGATATACAGGGTCAAACAAAAAGTTTGTAAATATAAATTTGATCTCAGTTTTTCTTTCATAACTTTTAAAGTTTTTAATTAAAATGAGATTTTTTGGGGTTTTTTGATGTAAAATTTAATTATACATAACAAGGTATTCCTCAGTTTTTTTCAAAAAAACTGATACTTTTCGAGATATACAGGGTCAAACAAAAAGTTTGTAAATATAAATTTTATCTCAGTTTTTCGGTCATAACTTTTAATGTTTTTAATTAAAATAAGATGTTTTGATGTTTTTTGATGTAGAATTAAATATTACACAAAAAAGTGTTTTAATGTTTTTTCAAGAAAACTAATATTTTTCGAGATATATAGTGTCAAACAAAAAGTTTGTAAATATAAATTTGATCTTAATTTTTCTGTTATAACTTTTACCGTTTTTAATATAAATAAGATTTTTTTATGTTTTTTTATGTAGAATTTAATATTACACAAAAAAAATTTTTCTTAAGTTTTCTTAAAAAAACTAATACTTTTCGAGATATATAGGGTCAAACAAAAAGTTTGTAAATATAAATTTGATCTTAGTTTTTCTGTCATAACTTTTAAAGTTTTTAATTAAAATGAGGTTTTTTAACGGTTTTTGATGTAAAATTTAATTTTACATAAAAAAGTGTTCTTGAGTTTTTTCAAAAAAACTGATACTTTTTAAAATATACAGGGTCAAACAAAAAGTTTGTAAATATAAATTTAATCTCAGTTTTTCTGTCATAACTTTTAACGTTTTTAATTAAAATAAGATTTTTTGATGTAGAATTTAATATTACACAAAAAAGTATTCCAGAATTTTTTCAAAAAAACTAATACTTTTCGAGATATATAGGTTTTTCTGTCATAACTTTTAACGTTTTTAATTAAAATAAGATTTTTTGGGTTTTTTAATGTAAAATTTAATTTTACACAAAAAAGTATGCTTGAGTTTTTTTAAAAAAACTGATACTTTTCGAGATATACAGGGTCAAACAAAAAAATTGTAAATATAAATTTTATCTCAGTTTTTCTGTCATAACTTCTAACGTTTTTAATTAAAATAAGATTTTTTGATGTTTTTTGATGTTTTTTAATTTTACATAAATAAGTATTCCTGAGTTTTTTTAAAAAAACTAATACTTTTCGAGATATATAGGGTCAAACAAAAAGTTTGTAAATATAAATTTGATCTTAGTTTTACTGTCATAACTTCTAAAGTTTTTAATTAAAATGATGTTTTTTAACGTTTTTTGATGTAAAATTAAATTCTACATAAATAAGTGTTCTTTATTTTTTTCAAAAGAACTGATACTTTTCGAGATATACAGGGTCAAACAAAAAGTTTGTAAATATAAACTTAATCTCAGTTTTTCTGTCATAACTTTTAACGTTTTTAATTTAAATAAGATTTTTTGGGTTTGTTTGATGTAAAATTTAATTTTACATAAAAAATTATTCCTGAGTTTTTTCAAAAAAACTGATACTTTTCGAGATATATAGGGTTAAACAAAAAGTTTGTAAATATAAATTTGATCTTAGTTTTTCTGTTATAACTTTTAACATTTTTAATAAAAATAATATTTTTTGATGTTTTTTTCTGTAGAATTTAATTTTACATAAATAGGTATTCCTGAGTTTTTTTAAAAGAACTGATACTTTTGGAGATATACAGGGTCAAACAAAAAGTTTGTAAATATAAATTGAATCTCAGTTTTTCTGTCATAACTTTTAACGTTTTTAATTAAAATAAGATTTTTTGATGTAGAATTTAATATTACACAAAAAAGTATTCCTAAGTTTTTTAAAAAAAACTAATACCTTTCGAGATATATAGGGTCAAACAGAAAGTTTGTAAATATAAATTTGATCTCAGTTTTACTGTCATAACCTTTAAAGTTTTTAATTAAAATGAGAGTTTTTGGGGTTCTTTAATGTAAAATTTAATTTTATATAAATAAGTATTCCTCAGTTTTTTCGAAAGAACTGACACTTTTCGAGATATACAGGGTCAAACAAAAAGTTTTTAAATATAAATTTAATCTCAGTTTTTCTGTCATAACTTTTACGTTTTTAATTAAAATAATATTTTTGGATGTAGAATCTAATATTACACAAAAAAGTATTCTTGAGTTTTTTCAAAAAAACTAATACTTTTTGAGATATATAGGGTTAAACAAAAAGTTTGTAAATATAAATTGGATCTCAGTTTTTCTATCATAACTTTTAAAGTTTGTAATTAAAATAAGATTTTTTGGGGTTTTTTAATGTAAAATTTATTTCTACATAAAAAAGTAATTTTCAGTTTTTCCATGAAAACTGATACTTTTTGAAATATACAGGGTCAAACAAAAAGTTTGTAAATATAAATTTAATCTCAGTTTTTCTGTCATAACTTTTAACGTTTTTAATTAAAATAAGATTTTTTGATGTAGAATTTAATATTACACAAAAAAGTATTCCAGAATTTTTTCAAAAAAACTAATACTTTTCGAGATATATAGGGTCAAACAAAAAGTTTGTAAATATAAATTTGATCTCAGTTTTTCTGTCATAACTTTTAAAGTTTTTAATTAAAATGAGATTTTTTGGGGTTTTTTGATGTAAAATTTAATTTTACATAAAAAAGTATTCTTGAGTTTTTTTAAAAAAACTAATACTTTTCGAGATATACAGGGTCAAACAAAAAGTTTGTAAATATAAATTTAATCTTAGTTTTTCTGTCATAACTTTTAACGTTTTTAATTAAAATAAAATTTTTTGATGTTCTTTGATGTAGAATTTAATATTACACAAAAAAGTATTCTTAAGTTTTTTCAAAAAAACTAATACTTTTCGAGATATATAGGGTCAAACAAAAAGTTTGTAAATATAAATTTGATCTTAGTTTTTCTGTCATAACTTTTAAAGTTTTTAAATAAAATGAGGTTTTATAACGTTTTTTAATGTAAAATTTAATTTTACATAAAAAAGTATTCTTGAGTTTTTTCAAAAAAACTGGTACTTCTCGAGATATACAGGGTCAAACAAAAAGTTTGTAAATATAAATTTGATCTTAGTTTTTCTGTCATATCTTTTAAAGTTTTTAATTAAAAAGAGGTTTTTTGGGGTTCTTTAATGTAAAATTTAATTTTACATAAATAAGTATTCCTCAGTTTTTTCGAAAGAACTGACACTTTTCGAGATATACAGGGTCAAACAAAAAGTTTTTAAATATAAATTTAGTCTGTTTTTCTGTCATAACTTTTAACGTTTTTAATTAAAATAATATTTTTGGATGTAGAATCTAATATTACACAAAAAAGTATTCTTGAGTTTTTTCAAAAAAACTAATACTTTTTGAGATATATAGGGTTAAACAAAAAGTTTGTAAATATAAATTGGATCTCAGTTTTACTGTCATAACCTTTAAAGTTTTTAATTAAAATGAAAGTTTTTGGGGTTCTTTAATGTAAAATTTAATTTTACATAAATAAGTATTCCTCAGTTTTTTCGAAAGAACTGAAACTTTTCGAGATATACAGGGTCAAACAAAAAGTTTTTAAATATAAATTTAATTTCAGTTTTTCTGTCATAACTTTTACGTTTTTAATTAAAATAATATTTTTGGATGTAGAATCTAATATTACACAAAAAAGTAATCTTGAGTTTTTTCAAAAAAACCAATACTTTTTGAGATATATAGGGTTAAACAAAAAGTTTGTAAATATAAATTGGATCTCAGTTTTTCTATCATAACTTTTAAAGTTTGTAATTAAAATGAGATTTTTTGGGGTTTTTTAATGTAAAATTTATTTCTACATAAAAAAAAAATCTTCAGTTTTTCCAAGAAAACTGATACTTTTTGAAATATACAGGGTCAAACAAAAAGTTTGTAAATATAAATTTAATCTCAGTTTTTCTGTCATAACTTTTAACGTTTTTAATTAAAATAAGATTTTTTGATGTAGAATTTAATATTACACAAAAAAGTATTCCAGAATTTTTTCAAAAAAACTGATAATTTTTGAGATATACAGGGTCAAACAAAAAGTTTGTAAATATAAATTTTATCTCAGTTTTTCTGTCATAACTTTTAAAGTTTTTAATTAAAATAAGGTTTTTTAACGTTTTTTATTGTAAAATTTAATTTTACATAAAAAAGTGTTCCTGTATTTTTTTAAAAAAACTGATACTTTTCAAGATATACAGGGTCAAACAAAAAGTTTGTAAATATAAATTTAATCTCAGTTTTTCTGTCATAACTTTTAACGTTTTTAATTAAAATAAGATTTTCTGATGTTTTTTTATGTAGAATTTAATTTTACATAAATAAGTATTTTTGAGTTTTTTCAAAAGAACTGATACTTTTCGAGATATACAGGGTCAAACAAAACGTTTGTAAATATATTAAATTTAATTTTACATAAAAAAGTATTCTCGAGTTTTTTCCAAAAAAACTGATACTTTTCGAGATATACAGGGTCAAACAAAAAGTTTGTAAATATAAATTTTATCTCAGTTTTTCTGTCATCACTTTTAACGTTTTTAATTAAAATAAGATATTTTGATGTTTTTTAATGTAGAATTTAATATAACACAAACAAGTGTTTTAAAGTTTTTTCAAAAAAACTAATACTTTTCGAGATATACAGGGTGTCCCAGAATTAACTACGGAAACTTCGTATACGTATTCCTTGATGACAAATAAGTAGGGTCTTTCCTATAAAAAAAATTTTTTTAGAGACTCCTGTCAGAGTTATAACCCTTTAACTCTTTAAATGGTAAAATGTGCGCTACTTGATCGCGATACACAATACTCAATTGACATGGTCCTACATTTAATTTTTTTACTCCAAACCGAAACGATTTCGCAAAAAACGACAAGGAACAAAAAAGTTTCTAAATAATCAAAACTTCCTAAAATAATTTTTTGTTATTGCAAATATTAATTGCTAAGAAAGTTACAAAAAAAATATTAAGAGGGGTTCCTTGATTTGCACCCTTAGAATGGGGTAGGGCAGGTGAAAAGTGGCAGGAGAAATGCGTCTTTATAAAAATGATGTTCACCCAAATTTTTAATTTTTTATCTTGGACCAATCAGAAGATATTAAATTAAAACAGTATTTTACCACCCCTCTTTAAAGGGTTATAACTCTGACAGGAGCCTCTAAAAAAATTTTTTTTATAGGAAAGACCCTACTTATTTGTCATCAAGGAATACGTATACGAAGTTTCCGTAGTTAATTCTGGGACACCCTGTATAGGGTCAAACAAAAAGTTTGCAAATATAAATTTGATCTTAGTTTTTCTGTCATAACCTTTAAAGTTTTTAATTAAAATGAGGTTTTTTAACGTTTTTTGATGTAGAATTTAATTTTACATAAAAAAGTATTCCTGAGTTTTTTTAAAAAAACTGATACTTTTCGAGATATACAGGGTCAAACAAAAAGTTTGTAAATATAAATTTGATCTTAATTTTTCTGTCATAACTTTTAACGTTTTTAATTAAAATAAGATTTTTTGATGTTTTTTGATGTAGAATTTAATTTTACATAAATAACTATTCTTGAGTTTTTTCAGAAGAACTGATACTTTTCGAGATATACAGCGTCAAACAAAAAGTTTGTAAATATAAATTTAATCTCAGTTTTTCTGTCATAACTTTTAACTTTTTTAATTAAAATAGGATTTTTTGATGTAAAATTTAATTCTACATAAAAAAGTATTCTTGAGTTTTTTCAAAAAAACTGATACTTTTCGAGATATACAGGGTCAAACAAAAAGTTTGTAATTATAAATTTAATCTTAGTTTTTCTGTCATAACTTTTAACGTTTTTAATTAAAATAAGATTTTCTGATGTTTTTTGATGTAGAATTTAATATTACACAAAAAAGTATTGCTGAATTTTTTTTTAAAAAACTATTACTTTTCGAGATATATAGGGTCAAACAAAAAGTTTGTAAATATAAATTTGATCTCAGTTTTTCTGTCATAACTTTTAACGTTTTTAATTAAAATAAGATTTTCTGATGTTTTTTGATGTAGAATTTAATTTTACATAAATAAGTATTTTTGAGTTTTTTCAAAAGAACTGATACTTTTCGAGATATACAGGGTCAACCAAAAAGTTTGTAAATATAAATTTAATCTCAGTTTTTCTGTCATAACTTTTAACGTTTTTAATTAAAATAAGATTTTTTTGATGTAGAATTTAATATTACACAAAAAAGTATGCTTAAGTTTTTTCAAAAAAAAACTAATACTTTTCGAGATATATAGGGTCAAACAAAAAGTTTGTAAATATAAATTTGATCTTAGTTTTTCTGTCATATCTTTTAAAGTTTTTAATTAAAAAGAGGTTTTTTAACGTTTTTTGATGTAAAATTTAATTTTACATAAATAAGTATTTTTGAGTTTTTTCAAAAGAACTAATACTTTTCGAGATATACAGGGTCAAACAAAAAGATTGTAAATATAAACTTAATCTCAGTTTTTCTGTCATAACTTTTAACGTTTTTAATTAAAATAAGATTTTTCGATGTAGAATTCAATACTACACAAAAAAATATTCTTGAATTTTTTCAAAAAAACTAATACTTTTTGAGATATATAGGGTCAAACAAAAAGTTTGTAAATATAAATTTGATCTCAGTTTTTCTGTCATAACTTTTAAAGTTTTTAACTAAAATGAGATTATTTGGGTTTTTTTGATGTAAAATTTAATTCTACATAAAAAATTATTCTTGAGTTTTTTTAAAAAAACTGATACTTTTCGAGATATATAGGGTCAAAGAAAAAGTTTGTAAATATAAATTCGATCTTAGTTTTTCTGTCATAACTTTTAAAGTTTTTAATGAAAATAAGGTTTTTTAACGCTTTTTATTGTAAAATTTAATTTTACATAAAAAAGTATTCCTGAGTTTTTTCAAAAAAACTAATACTTTTCAAGATATATAGGGTCAAACAAAAAGTTTGTAAATATAAATTTGATCTTAATTTTTCTGTTATAACTTTTACCGTTTTTAATATAAACAAGATTTTTTGATGTTTTTTTATGTAGAATTTAATATTACACAAAAAAGTATTCTTAAGTTTTTTTAAAAAAACTAACACTTTTCGAGATATATAGAGTCAAACAAAAAGTTTGTAAAATTAAATTTGATCTCAGTTTTTCTGTCATAACTTTTAAAGATTTTAATTAAAATGAGATTTTTTAACGTTTTTTATTGTAAAATTTAATTTTACATAAAAAATTATTTATGAGTTTTTTCAAAAAAACTGATACTTTTCGAGATATATAGGGTCAAACAAAAAGTTTGTAAATATAAATTTGATCTTAGTTTTTCTATCATAACTTTTAAAGTTTTTAATTAAAATATGGTTTTTTAACGTTTTTGATTGTAAAATTTAATTTTACATAAAAAAGTGTTCCTGAGTTTTTTCAAAAAAACTGATACTTTTCAAGATATACAGGGTCAAACAAAAAGTTTGTAAATATAAATTTGATCTTAATTTTTCTGTCATAACTTTTAACGTTTTTAATTAAAATAAGATTTTTTGATGTTTTTTGATGTAGAATTTAATTTTACATAAATAACTATTCTTGAGTTTTTTCAGAAGAACTGATACTTTTCAAAATATACAGGGTCAAACAAAAAGTTTGTAAATATAAATTTAATCTCAGTTTTTCTGTCATAACTTTTAACTTTTTTAATTAAAATAGGGTTTTTTGATGTAAAATTTAATTTTACATAAAAAAGTATTCTTGAGTTTTTTCAAAAAAACTGATACTTTTCGAGATATACAGGGTCAAACAAAAAGTTTGTAATTATAAATTTAATCTTAGTTTTTCTGTCATAACTTTTAACGTTTTTAATTAAAATAAGATTTTCTGATGTTTTTTAATGTAGAATTTAATTTTACATAAATAAGTATTCTTGAGTTTTTTCAAAAGAACTGATACTTTTCGAGATATACAGGGTCAACCAAAAAGTTTGTAAATATAAATTTAATCTCAGTTTTTCTGTCATAACTTTTAACGTTTTTAATTAAAATAAGATTTTTTTGATGTAGAATTTAATATTACACAAAAAAGTATTCTTAAGTTTTTTCAAAAAAAACTAATACTTTTCGAGAGATATAAGGTCAAACAAAAAGTTTGTAAATATAAATTTGATCTTAGTTTTTTTGTCATATCTTTTAAAGTTTTTAATCAAAAAGAGGGTTTTTAAGGTTTTTTGATGTAAAATTTAATTTTACATAAATAAGTATTTTTGAGTTTTTTCAAAAGAACTGATACTTTTCGAGATATACAGGGTCAAACAAAAAGATTGTAAATATAAACTAAATCTCAGTTTTTCTGTCATAACTTTTAACGTTTTTAATTAAAATAAGATTATTTGGGTTTTTTTGAAGTAAAATTTAATTCTACATAAAAAATTTGTCACGTGCAGAAATCGGCGTCAACATATTTAAAAGTTAAGTTAAGGTTTCGGCTCGATTGTTAGCCTCTAAACGGGTTCCGATCCGCGTGGTGGGAATCTTATTGACCTGACCCGTGGGGAGAGTAGAGAATTTGATTGTCAGGTCGAAAACATATCGGGATTTTACTGTTTAAACTAACACACTAATAGCTAAAATTTTAAATTAAGTAAATAAGTGCATCGATTCCTTTTGATATTAATAATACATTTAGTTTAATGAATTCGATTTAATTTTAACATCATTTTGTAAATCAATTTAACATTTAGCAAAGTCATTTTTGGCACAACGGAACACACTAATTTCCCTTCTATACTCACAAGTGTCATCGCGGTAAGGTTTGCGTGGATTAGCGTAATGTGGTTCCTTTTGCATTTCAACGATCGTACGAACACATTAGAGTATTACTATCGAATTAAGTGACGCCATTTTGTGAAGTTGAAAGTTCTTTTGGCAATATTCAAGCCATCCGTATGGGTTTTTGAACTTCACTTCAATATATTTTATCTAAGCCTCATTTTTGGTTATTCCTTTGTGGTATTTTTTTGAGTAGGCGTATAGATAAATCCATATTTTTGGGATTTGATTAAATGGTGCCTTCTTCGGTAAGTTATACCTCATGCATAATTATATAATGCCTTTTCTTGACACCGTAATTCGTTTATAGTGTGGTTGCTAAGAGAATTCGTTTCGAAGAAGCGTGGACATCCGATTTAAGATCACGAAATTTACCACCGGGTGTTAGCGAATTAACATCGCAGTTTGGCTGCTTATCCCCTAATCCTATTATAAAAGGGTAAGTGTTTACCTGTGTTTATTCTATAAAATCACGTAAATTATCATCCTTATAATAACT
The DNA here is from genome assembly GCA_964028335.1 of Altica lythri. Taxonomy (NCBI): domain Eukaryota; kingdom Metazoa; phylum Arthropoda; class Insecta; order Coleoptera; family Chrysomelidae; genus Altica; species Altica lythri. The sequence continues at coordinate 99,975 of CAXIIO010000427.1, read as the reverse complement.
ACACGTACATACCTAAATATTACGTTAAATTATGGTATTTTGTTAATATTAGATCTATCGTTTTCTTTTTGATTAAATTCATTTTGTGTAATTAAATTTATCAGTCATAAATACACCCGACTAAATTACTAATTTTAAGTTTTAATGGTTATTATTGACTTTTATATAAACTGTTGTAAATAATTTTGGAATCAGGTGCAATGATTATTTTTTGTAATATGCTTAACCTGTTTTAACTATAGTTTGATCGATGAATTTTGAATTTAAATATATTTCATTGTGTTCCATTATTTTTATATCGTATATTTTTTTTATTTGTAAATTGGATTTCTAAATTGTAAATTGTATAATGACACATGTGCATCTGATTTAATTGATTTATTTGCGTATTAATTTCATCAATAATTCTGTTATTGTTTATTATTATAGTATACCTTCAGTTGTGTTATCAGTAATTTAATCTTTAAAATTGCTTTTTTTTCTTCTTTTTATTAAGCAGAGTCGGTACTTGTAACTTTAATGTATTTTGTTTCTTAAATAATTTAGTGTGTAATTCAAACTTTAATTTTTTTTTTTGGTAACAAGTAGAGTCAACATTTGTAAGTTTAACTTTTCTTTCTTAAATAATTTAACTTTGGAATTTTTGGCTAATTCGCTTTTTCGACTAGGGTTTTTTGGACCTGGCGAACATTTGTTGTTTTTTGGACCTGGCGAACATTTGTTGTTTTTGGACCTGGCGAGTAAAATTGTTTTTGGTTCTGGCTGAAATTTTTTTTGGTATTGGCTGAACATTTGCTTTTGGACCTGGCGAATATTGTTTTCTTTTTGGACCGGGTGAATATTTCTGGATCAGGCTAAACTTGTGCCTTACCAACATCAAAGGAGCAGGCTAATAACGAAAGCCTCACTACCAGCACTGCAGATAACAGATAAGCCAAAAATTTAATTTTAAGATTAAGACATTGTAAAAGTTGTTGGTCGAATATTGATTATTTATAGTAATTTTTAATTTTTAAATCTTTCATATTGCGCTGGGTGATCACTCATAATTAAATCTGCCAGGGTTTTGACATTATTGTGGAACAAATTTTCTGACAATCGCTAATTTTCTTTATTTCATTTATGTATATTTTTATATATTGTATAACTCAACCGTTGGGTTTATTGTGCGGGGGGGGAATTATTTTTTTTTTGTGAATATAATTGATAGATCTAACTTTGTGTTTTACTCAGATCTTCACCCACTCACCACATTTGTTGCTCAATCAATTTTCTTTTTTTTTTTTAATTAAGATTCTTAAATTCATTATTTATCTCCAGTAAGATAGGTCAGTGCCTGGAACATCAGGGGTTTCCGATTTGAACCGTTAAAATCTCACATTATTTTGTTTTGAATTACCCTCTACGGCTGAGCTGGGCACAAATTTGCCAGTAGAGAAACCACTTACCCATCTTAACTGGAGTTGGAGATTTCAATTTAAACCATAAGTTTAAATTTTCAAAATTTGATTTTATTTTACTTTTACTAAAAGTACGTGGCAAATTATTCTTGAGTTTTTTTAAAAAAACTGATACTTTTCGAGATATATAGGGTCAAAGAAAAAGTTTGTAAATATAAATTTGATCTCAGTTTTTCTGTCACAACTTTTAAAGTTTTTAAACAAAATGAGATTATTTGGGTTTTTTTGATGTAAAATTTAATTCTACATAAAAAATTATTCTTGAGTTTTTTTAAAAAAACTGATACTTTTCGAGATATATAGGGTCAAAGAAAAAGTTTGTAAATAAAAATTTGATCTTAGTTTTTCTGTCATAACTTTTAAAGGTTTTAATGGAAATAAGGTTTTTTAACGCATTTTATTGTAAAATTTAATTTTACATAAAAAAGTATTCCTGAGTTTTTTCAAAAAAACTAATACTTTTCTAGATATATAGGGATATACAGGGTCAAACAAAAAGTTTGTAAATATAAATTTGATCTTAGTTTTTCTGTCATATCTTTTAAAGTTTTTAATTAAAAAGAGGTTTTTTAACGTTTTTTGATGTAAAATTTAATTTTACATAAATGAGTATTTTTCAGTTTTTCAAAAGAACTGATACTTTTCGAGATATACAGGGTCAAACAAAAAGTTTGTAAATATAAACTTATTCTCAGTTTTTCTGTCATAACTTTTAACGTTTTTAATAAAAATAAGATTTTTCGATGTAGAATCTAATACTACACAAAAAAATATTCCTGAATTTTATCAAAAAAACTAATACTTTTCGAGATATATAGGGTCAAACAAAAAGTTTGTAAATATAAATTTGATCTCAGTTTTTCTGTCATAACTTTTAAAGTTTTTAATTAAAATATGATTTTTTGGAATTTTTTTATGTAAAATTTAATTTTACATAAAAAAGTATTCCTGAGTTTTTTAAAAAAAACTGATATTTTTCGAGATATACAGGGTCAAACAAAAAGATTGTAAATATAAATTTAATCTTAGTTTTTCTGTCATAACTTTTAACGTTTTTAATTAAAATAAGATGTTTTAATGTAATTTTCATGAAAAATCTAATATCACAAAAAAAAAATATTTTTGAGTTTTTTCAAAAAACTAATACTTTTCGAGATATATAGGGTCAAACAAAAAGTTTGTAAATATAAATTTGATCTTAGTTTTTTTGTCATAACTTTTAAAGTTTTTAATTAAAATAAGGTTTTTTAACGTTTTTTAATGTAAAATTTAATTTTACATAAAAAAGTATACCTGAGTTTTTTCAAAAAAACTGGTACTTTTCGAGATATACAGGGTCAAACAAAAAGTTTGTAAATATAAATTTGATCTTAGTTTTTCTGTCATATCTTTTAAAGTTTTCAATTACGAAGAGGTTTTTTAACATTTTTTGATGTAAAATTTAATTTTACATAAATAAGTATTCTTGAGTTTTTTCAAAAGAACTGATACTTTTCGAGATATACAGGGTCAAACAAAAAGATTGCAACTATAAATTTAATCTCAGTTTTTCTGTCATAACTTTTAATGTTTTTAATTAAAATAAGATTTTTTGGGGTCTTTTGATGTAAAATTTAATTTCACATAAAAAATTATTCTTAAGTTTTTCCAAAAAAACTGATACTTTTCGATATATACAGGGTCAAACAAAAAGTTTGTAAATATAAATTTAATCTCAGTTTTTCCGTCATAACTTTTAACGTTTTTAATTAAAATAAGATGTTTTGATGTAAAATTTATTATTGCACAAAAAAGGATGTCTAAGTTTTTTCAAAAAAACTAATACTTTTCGAGATATATAGGGTCAAACAAAAAGTTTGTAAATATAAATTTGATCTTAGTTTTTCTGTCATAACTTTTAAAGTTTTTAATTAAAATGAGGGTTTTTAACGTTTTTTAATGTAAAATTTAATTTTACATAAAAAGGTATTTTTGATTTTTTGAAAAAAATTGATACTTTTCGAGATATACAGGGTCAAACAAAAAGTTTGTAAATATAAACTTAATCTGAGTTTTTCTGTCATAACTTTTAACGTTTTAAATTAAAATAAGATTTTTTGATGTTTTTTGATGTAGAATTTAATTTTACATAAATAAGTATTCTTGAGTTTTTTTAAAAGAACTGATACTTTTGGAGATATACAGGGTCAAACAAAAAGTTTGTAAATATAAATTTAATCTCAGTTTTTCTGTCATAACTTTTAACGTTTTTAATTAAAATAAGATTTTTTGATGTAGAATTTAATATTACACAAAAAAGTATTCCTGAATTTTTTCAAAAAAACTAATACTTTTAGAGATATATAGGGTCAAACAAAAAGTTTGTAAATATAAATTTGATCTTAGTTTTTCTGTCATAACTTTTAAAGTTTTTAATTAAAATGAGGGTTTTAACATTTTTTGATGTAAAATTTAATTTTACATAACTAACTATTCTTGAGTTTTTTCAAAAGAACTGATACTTTTCGAGATATACAGGGTCAAACAAAAAATTTGTAAATATAAATTTGATCTTAGTTTTTCTGTCATAACTTTTAAAGTTTTTAATTAAAATAAGGTTTTTTAACGCTTTTCATTGTAAAATTTAATTTTACATTAAAAAGTATTCCTGAGTTTTTTCAAAAAAACTGATACTTTTCGAGATATACAGGGTCAAACAAAAAGTTTGTAAATATAAATTTAATCTCAGTTTTTCTGTCATACCTTTTAACGTTTTTAATTAAAATAAGATTTTTTGATGTTTTTTATGTAGAATTTAATTTTGCATAAATAAGTATTCCTGAGTTTTTTCAAAAGAACTGATACTTTTCGAGATATAAAGGGTCAAACAAATAGTTTGTAAATATAAATTTAATCTCAGTTTTTCTGTCATAACTTTTAACGTTTTTAATTAAAATAAGATTTTTTTGATGTAGAATTTAATATTACACAAAAAAGTATTCCTGAATTTTTTCAAGAAAACTAATACTTTTCGAGATATATAGGGTCAAACAAAAAGTTTGTAAATATAAATTTGATCTCAGTTTTTCTGTCATAACTTTTAAAGTTTTTAAATTAAAATAAGCTTTTTTGGGGTTTTTTGATGTAAAATTTAATTTTACATAAAAAAGTATTCTTGAGTTTTTTTAAAAAAACTAATACTTTTTCAGATATACAGGGTCAAACAAAAAGTTTGTAAATATAAATTTAATCTTAGTTTTTCTGTCATAACTTTTAACGTTTTTAAATAAAATACGATTTTTTAATGTTCTTTAATGTAGAATTTAATATTACACAAAAAAGTATTCCTAAGTTTTTTCAAAAAAACTAATACTTTTCGAGATATATAGGGTCAAACAAAAAGTTTGTAAATATAAATTTGATCTTAGTTTTTCTGTCATAACTTTTAAAGTTTTTAAATAAAATGAGATTTTTTTGTTTTTTTTGATGTAAAATTTAATTCTACATAAAAAATTATTCTTGAGTTTTTTCAAAAAACTGATACTTTTCGAGATATACAGGGTCAAACAAAAAGTTTGTAAATATAAATTTGATCTTAGTTTTTCTGTCATATCTTTTAAAGTTTTCAATTACGAAGAGGTTTTTTAACATTTTTTGATGTAAAATTTAATTTTACATAAATAAGTATTCCAGAGTTTTTTTAAAAGAACTGATACTTTTCGAGATATACAGGGTCAAACAAAAAGATTTCAACTATAAATTTAATCTCAGTTTTTCTGTCATAACTTTTAATGTTTTTAATTAAAATAAGGTTTTTTAACGTTTTTTAATGTAAAATTTAATTTTACATAAAAAAGTATACCTGAGTTTTTTCAAAAAAACTGGTACTTTTCGAGATATACAGGGTCAAACAAAAAGTTTGTAAATATAAATTTGATCTTAGTTTTTCTGTCATATCTTTTAAAGTTTTCAATTACGAAGAGGTTTTTTAACATTTTTTGATGTAAAATTTAATTTTACATAAATAAGTATTCTTGAGTTTTTTCAAAAGAACTGATACTTTTCGAGATATACAGGGTCAAACAAAAAGATTGCAACTATAAATTTAATCTCAGTTTTTCTGTCATAACTTTTAATGTTTTTAATTAAAATAAGATTTTTTGGGGTCTTTTGATGTAAAATTTAATTTCACATAAAAAATTATTCTTAAGTTTTTCCAAAAAAACTGATACTTTTCGATATATACAGGGTCAAACAAAAAGTTTGTAAATATAAATTTAATCTCAGTTTTTCCGTCATAACTTTTAACGTTTTTAATTAAAATAAGATGTTTTGATGTAAAATTTATTATTGCACAAAAAAGGATGTCTAAGTTTTTTCAAAAAAACTAATACTTTTCGAGATATATAGGGTCAAACAAAAAGTTTGTAAATATAAATTTGATCTTAGTTTTTCTGTCATAACTTTTAAAGTTTTTAATTAAAATGAGGGTTTTTAACGTTTTTTAATGTAAAATTTAATTTTACATAAAAAGGTATTTTTGATTTTTTGAAAAAAATTGATACTTTTCGAGATATACAGGGTCAAACAAAAAGTTTGTAAATATAAACTTAATCTGAGTTTTTCTGTCATAACTTTTAACGTTTTAAATTAAAATAAGATTTTTTGATGTTTTTTGATGTAGAATTTAATTTTACATAAATAAGTATTCTTGAGTTTTTTTAAAAGAACTGATACTTTTGGAGATATACAGGGTCAAACAAAAAGTTTGTAAATATAAATTTAATCTCAGTTTTTCTGTCATAACTTTTAACGTTTTTAATTAAAATAAGATTTTTTGATGTAGAATTTAATATTACACAAAAAAGTATTCCTGAATTTTTTCAAAAAAACTAATACTTTTAGAGATATATAGGGTCAAACAAAAAGTTTGTAAATATAAATTTGATCTTAGTTTTTCTGTCATAACTTTTAAAGTTTTTAATTAAAATGAGGGTTTTAACATTTTTTGATGTAAAATTTAATTTTACATAACTAACTATTCTTGAGTTTTTTCAAAAGAACTGATACTTTTCGAGATATACAGGGTCAAACAAAAAATTTGTAAATATAAATTTGATCTTAGTTTTTCTGTCATAACTTTTAAAGTTTTTAATTAAAATAAGGTTTTTTAACGCTTTTCATTGTAAAATTTAATTTTACATTAAAAAGTATTCCTGAGTTTTTTCAAAAAAACTGATACTTTTCGAGATATACAGGGTCAAACAAAAAGTTTGTAAATATAAATTTAATCTCAGTTTTTCTGTCATACCTTTTAACGTTTTTAATTAAAATAAGATTTTTTGATGTTTTTTATGTAGAATTTAATTTTGCATAAATAAGTATTCCTGAGTTTTTTCAAAAGAACTGATACTTTTCGAGATATAAAGGGTCAAACAAATAGTTTGTAAATATAAATTTAATCTCAGTTTTTCTGTCATAACTTTTAACGTTTTTAATTAAAATAAGATTTTTTTGATGTAGAATTTAATATTACACAAAAAAGTATTCCTGAATTTTTTCAAGAAAACTAATACTTTTCGAGATATATAGGGTCAAACAAAAAGTTTGTAAATATAAATTTGATCTCAGTTTTTCTGTCATAACTTTTAAAGTTTTTAAATTAAAATAAGATTTTTTGGGGTTTTTTGATGTAAAATTTAATTTTACATAAAAAAGTATTCTTGAGTTTTTTTAAAAAAACTAATACTTTTTCAGATATACAGGGTCAAACAAAAAGTTTGTAAATATAAATTTAATCTTAGTTTTTCTGTCATAACTTTTAACGTTTTTAAATAAAATACGATTTTTTAATGTTCTTTAATGTAGAATTTAATATTACACAAAAAAGTATTCCTAAGTTTTTTCAAAAAAACTAATACTTTTCGAGATATATAGGGTCAAACAAAAAGTTTGTAAATATAAATTTGATCTTAGTTTTTCTGTCATAACTTTTAAAGTTTTTAAATAAAATGAGATTTTTTTGTTTTTTTTGATGTAAAATTTAATTCTACATAAAAAATTATTCTTGAGTTTTTTCAAAAAACTGATACTTTTCGAGATATACAGGGTCAAACAAAAAGTTTGTAAATATAAATTTGATCTTAGTTTTTCTGTCATATCTTTTAAAGTTTTCAATTACGAAGAGGTTTTTTAACATTTTTTGATGTAAAATTTAATTTTACATAAATAAGTATTCCAGAGTTTTTTTAAAAGAACTGATACTTTTCGAGATATACAGGGTCAAACAAAAAGATTTCAACTATAAATTTAATCTCAGTTTTTCTGTCATAACTTTTAATGTTTTTAATTAAAATAAGATTTTTTGGGGTTTTTTGATGTAAAATTTAATTTTACATAAAAAATTATTCTTGAGTTTTTCCAAAAAAACTGATACTTTTCGATATATACAGGGTCAAACAAAAAGATTGTAAATATAAATTTAATCTCAGTTTTTCCGTCATAACTTTTAACGTTTTTAATTAAAATAAGATGTTTTGATGTAAAATTTATTATTGCACAAAAAAGGATGTCTAAGTTTTTTTAAAAAAACTAATACTTTTCGAGATATATAGGGTCAAACAAAAAGTTTGTAAATATAAATTTGATCTTAGTTTTTCTGTCATAACTTTTAAAGTTTTTAATGAAAATAAGGTTTTTTAACCTTTTTTATTGTAAAATTTAATTTTACATAAAAAAATATTCCTAAGTTTTTTCAAAAAAACTGATACTTTTCGAGATATACAGGGTCAAACAAAAAGTTTGTAAATATAAACTTATTCTCAGTTTTTCTGTCATAACTTTTAACGTTTTTAATAAAAATAAGATTTTTCGATGTAGAATCTAATACTACACAAAAAAATATTCCTGAATTTTATCAAAAAAACTAATACTTTTCGAGATATATAGGGTCAAACAAAAAGTTTGTAAATATAAATTTGATCTCAGTTTTTCTGTCATAACTTTTAAAGTTTTTAATTAAAATATGATTTTTTGGAATTTTTTTATGTAAAATTTAATTTTACATAAAAAAGTATTCCTGAGTTTTTTAAAAAAAACTGATATTTTTCGAGATATACAGGGTCAAACAAAAAGATTGTAAATATAAATTTAATCTTAGTTTTTCTGTCATAACTTTTAACGTTTTTAATTAAAATAAGATGTTTTAATGTAATTTTCATGAAAAATCTAATATCACAAAAAAAAATATTTTTGAGTTTTTTCAAAAAACTAATACTTTTCGAGATATATAGGGTCAAACAAAAAGTTTGTAAATATAAATTTGATCTTAGTTTTTTTGTCATAACTTTTAAAGTTTTTAATTAAAATAAGGATTTTTAACGTTTTTTAATGTAAAATTTAATTTTACATAAAAAAGTATACCTGAGTTTTTTCAAAAAAACTGGTACTTTTCGAGATATACAGGGTCAAACAAAAAGTTTGTAAATATAAATTTGATCTTTGTTTTTCTGTCATATCTTTTAAAGTTTTTAATTACGAAGAGGTTTTTTAACATTTTTTGATGTAAAATTTAATTTTACATAAATAAGTATTCTTGAGTTTTTTCAAAAGAACTGATACTTTTCGAGATATACAGGGTCAAACAAAAAGATTGCAACTATAAATTTAATCTCAGTTTTTCTGTCATAACTTTTAATGTTTTTAATTAAAATAAGATTTTTTGGGGTCTTTTGATGTAAAATTTAATTTCACATAAAAAATTATTCTTAAGTTTTTCCAAAAAAACTGATACTTTTCGATATATACAGGGTCAAACAAAAAGTTTGTAAATATAAATTTAATCTCAGATTTTCCGTCATAACTTTTAACGTTTTTAATTAAAATAAGATGTTTTGATGTAAAATTTATTATTGCACAAAAAAGGATGTCTAAGTTTTTTCAAAAAAACTAATACTTTTCGAGATATATAGGGTCAAACAAAAAGTTTGTAAATATAAATTTGATCTTAGTTTTTCTGTCATAACTTTTAAAGTTTTTAATTAAAATGAGGGTTTTTAACGTTTTTTAATGTAAAATTTAATTTTACATAAAAAGGTATTTTTGATTTTTTGAAAAAAATTGATACTTTTCGAGATATACAGGGTCAAACAAAAAGTTTGTAAATATAAACTTAATCTGAGTTTTTCTGTCATAACTTTTAACGTTTTAAATTAAAATAAGATTTTTTGATGTTTTTTGATGTAGAATTTAATTTTACATAAATAAGTATTCTTGAGTTTTTTTAAAAGAACTGATACTTTTGGAGATATACAGGGTCAAACAAAAAGTTTGTAAATATAAATTTAATCTCAGTTTTTCTGTCATAACTTTTAACGTTTTTAATTAAAATAAGATTTTTTGATGTAGAATTTAATATTACACAAAAAAGTATTCCTGAATTTTTTCAAAAAAACTAATACTTTTAGAGATATATAGGGTCAAACAAAAAGTTTGTAAATATAAATTTGATCTTAGTTTTTCTGTCATAACTTTTAAAGTTTTTAATTAAAATGAGGGTTTTAACATTTTTTGATGTAAAATTTAATTTTACATAACTAACTATTCTTGAGTTTTTTCAAAAGAACTGATACTTTTCGAGATATACAGGGTCAAACAAAAAATTTGTAAATATAAATTTGATCTTAGTTTTTCTGTCATAACTTTTAAAGTTTTTAATTAAAATAAGGTTTTTTAACGCTTTTCATTGTAAAATTTAATTTTACATTAAAAAGTATTCCTGAGTTTTTTCAAAAAAACTGATACTTTTCGAGATATACAGGGTCAAACAAAAAGTTTGTAAATATAAATTTAATCTCAGTTTTTCTGTCATACCTTTTAACGTTTTTAATTAAAATAAGATTTTTTGATGTTTTTTATGTAGAATTTAATTTTGCATAAATAAGTATTCCTGAGTTTTTTTAAAAGAACTGATACTTTTCGAGATATAAAGGGTCAAACAAATAGTTTGTAAATATAAATTTAATCTCAGTTTTTCTGTCATAACTTTTAACGTTTTTAATTAAAATAAGATTTTTTTGATGTAGAATTTAATATTACACAAAAAAGTATTCCTGAATTTTTTCAAGAAAACTAATACTTTTCGAGATATATAGGGTCAAACAAAAAGTTTGTAAATATAAATTTGATCTCAGTTTTTCTGTCATAACTTTTAAAGTTTTTAAATTAAAATAAGATTTTTTGGGGTTTTTTGATGTAAAATTTAATTTTACATAAAAAAGTATTCTTGAGTTTTTTTAAAAAAACTAATACTTTTTCAGATATACAGGGTCAAACAAAAAGTTTGTAAATATAAATTTAATCTTAGTTTTTCTGTCATAACTTTTAACGTTTTTAAATAAAATACGATTTTTTAATGTTCTTTAATGTAGAATTTAATATTACACAAAAAAGTATTCCTAAGTTTTTTCAAAAAAACTAATACTTTTCGAGATATATAGGGTCAAACAAAAAGTTTGTAAATATAAATTTGATCTTAGTTTTTCTGTCATAACTTTTAAAGTTTTTAAATAAAATGAGATTTTTTTGTTTTTTTTGATGTAAAATTTAATTCTACATAAAAAATTATTCCTGAGTTTTTTCAAAAAACTGATACTTTTCGAGATATACAGGGTCAAACAAAAAGTTTGTAAATATAAATTTGATCTTAGTTTTTCTGTCATATCTTTTAAAGTTTTCAATCACGAAGAGGTTTTTTAACATTTTTTGATGTAAAATTTAATTTTACATAAATAAGTATTCCAGAGTTTTTTCAAAAGAACTGATACTTTTCGAGATATACAGGGTCAAACAAAAAGATTTCAACTATAAATTTAATCTCAGTTTTTCTGTCATAACTTTTAATGTTTTTAATTAAAATAAGATTTTTTGGGGTTTTTTGATGTAAAATTTAATTTTACATAAAAAATTATTCTTGAGTTTTTCCAAAAAAACTGATACTTTTCGATATATACAGGGTCAAACAAAAAGATTGTAAATATAAATTTAATCTCAGTTTTTCCGTCATAACTTTTAACGTTTTTAATTAAAATAAGACGTTTTGATGTAAAATTTATTATTGCACAAAAAAGGATGTCTAAGTTTTTTTAAAAAAACTAATACTTTTCGAGATATATAGGGTCAAACAAAAAGTTTGTAAATATAAATTTGATCTTAGTTTTTCTGTCATAACTTTTAAAGTTTTTAATGAAAATAAGGTTTTTTAACCTTTTTTATTGTAAAATTTAATTTTACATAAAAAAATATTCCTAAGTTTTTTCAAAAAAACTGATACTTTTCGAGATATACAGGGTCAAACAAAAAGTTTGTAAATATAAACTTATTCTCAGTTTTTCTGTCATAACTTTTAACGTTTTTAATAAAAATAAGATTTTTGGATGTAGAATCTAATACTACACAAAAAAATATTCCTGAATTTTATCAAAAAAACTAATACTTTTCGAGATATATAGGGTCAAACAAAAAGTTTGTAAATATAAATTTGATCTCAGTTTTTCTGTCATAACTTTTAAAGTTTTTAATTAAAATATGATTTTTTGGAATTTTTTTATGTAAAATTTAATTTTACATAAAAAAGTATTCCTGAGTTTTTTAAAAAAAACTGATATTTTTCGAGATATACAGGGTCAAACAAAAAGATTGTAAATATAAATTTAATCTTAGTTTTTCTGTCATAACTTTTAACGTTTTTAATTAAAATAAGATGTTTTAATGTAATTTTCATGAAAAATCTAATATCACAAAAAAAAATATTTTTGAGTTTTTTCAAAAAACTAATACTTTTCGAGATATATAGGGTCAAACAAAAAGTTTGTAAATATAAATTTGATCTTAGTTTTTTTGTCATAACTTTTAAAGTTTTTAATTAAAATAAGGATTTTTAACGTTTTTTAATGTAAAATTTAATTTTACATAAAAAAGTATACCTGAGTTTTTTCAAAAAAACTGGTACTTTTCGAGATATACAGGGTCAAACAAAAAGTTTGTAAATATAAATTTGATCTTTGTTTTTCTGTCATATCTTTTAAAGTTTTTAATTACGAAGAGGTTTTTTAACATTTTTTGATGTAAAATTTAATTTTACATAAATAAGTATTCTTGAGTTTTTTCAAAAGAACTGATACTTTTCGAGATATACAGGGTCAAACAAAAAGATTGCAACTATAAATTTAATCTCAGTTTTTCTGTCATAACTTTTAATGTTTTTAATTAAAATAAGATTTTTTGGGGTCTTTTGATGTAAAATTTAATTTCACATAAAAAATTATTCTTAAGTTTTTCCAAAAAAACTGATACTTTTCGATATATACAGGGTCAAACAAAAAGTTTGTAAATATAAATTTAATCTCAGTTTTTCCGTCATAACTTTTAACGTTTTTAATTAAAATAAGATGTTTTGATGTAAAATTTATTATTGCACAAAAAAGGATGTCTAAGTTTTTTCAAAAAAACTAATACTTTTCGAGATATATAGGGTCAAACAAAAAGTTTGTAAATATAAATTTGATCTTAGTTTTTCTGTCATAACTTTTAAAGTTTTTAATTAAAATGAGGGTTTTTAACGTTTTTTAATGTAAAATTTAATTTTACATAAAAAGGTATTTTTGATTTTTTGAAAAAAATTGATACTTTTCGAGATATACAGGGTCAAACAAAAAGTTTGTAAATATAAATTTAATCTGAGTTTTTCTGTCATAACTTTTAACGTTTTAAATTAAAATAAGATTTTTTGATGTTTTTTGATGTAGAATTTAATTTTACATAAATAAGTATTCCTGAGTTTTTTTAAAAGAACTGATACTTTTGGAGATATACAGGGTCAAACAAAAAGTTTGTAAATATAAATTTAATCTCAGTTTTTCTGTCATAACTTTTAACGTTTTTAATTAAAATAAGATTTTTTGATGTAGAATTTAATATTACACAAAAAAGTATTCCTGAATTTTTTCAAAAAAACTAATACTTTTAGAGATATATAGGGTCAAACAAAAAGTTTGTAAATATAAATTTGATCTTAGTTTTTCTGTCATATCTTTTAAAGTTTTCAATTACGAAGAGGTTTTTTAACATTTTTTGATGTAAAATTTAATTTTACATAAATAAGTATTCTTGAGTTTTTTCAAAAGAACTGATACTTTTCGAGATATACAGGGTCAAACAAAAAGATTGCAACTATAAATTTAATCTCAGTTTTTCTGTCATAACTTTTAATGTTTTTAATTAAAATAAGATTTTTTGGGGTTTTTTGATGTAAAATTTAATTTTACATAAAAAATTATTCTTGAGTTTTTCCAAAAAAACTGATACTTTTCGATATATACAGGGTCAAACAAAAAGATTGTAAATATAAATTTAATCTCAGTTTTTTTGTCATAACTTTTAAAGTTTTTAATTAAAATAAGGATTTTTAACGTTTTTTAATGTAAAATTTAATTTTACATAAAAAAGTATTCCTGAGTTTTTTAAAAAAAACTGATATTTTTCGAGATATACAGGGTCAAACAAAAAGATTGTAAATATAAATTTAATCTTAGTTTTTCTGTCATAACTTTTAACGTTTTTAATTAAAATAAGATGTTTTAATGTAATTTTCATGAAAAATCTAATATCACAAAAAAAAAATATTTTTGAGTTTTTTCAAAAAACTAATACTTTTCGAGATATATAGGGTCAAACAAAAAGTTTGTAAATATAAATTTGATCTTAGTTTTTTTGTCATAACTTTTAAAGTTTTTAATTAAAATAAGGTTTTTTAACGTTTTTTAATGTAAAATTTAATTTTACATAAAAAAGTATACCTGAGTTTTTTCAAAAAAACTGGTACTTTTCGAGATATACAGGGTCAAACAAAAAGTTTGTAAATATAAATTTGATCTTAGTTTTTCTGTCATATCTTTTAAAGTTTTCAATTACGAAGAGGTTTTTTAACATTTTTTGATGTAAAATTTAATTTTACATAAATAAGTATTCTTGAGTTTTTTCAAAAGAACTGATACTTTTCGAGATATACAGGGTCAAACAAAAAGATTGCAACTATAAATTTAATCTCAGTTTTTCTGTCATAACTTTTAATGTTTTTAATTAAAATAAGATTTTTTGGGGTCTTTTGATGTAAAATTTAATTTCACATAAAAAATTATTCTTAAGTTTTTCCAAAAAAACTGATACTTTTCGATATATACAGGGTCAAACAAAAAGTTTGTAAATATAAATTTAATCTCAGTTTTTCCGTCATAACTTTTAACGTTTTTAATTAAAATAAGATGTTTTGATGTAAAATTTATTATTGCACAAAAAAGGATGTCTAAGTTTTTTCAAAAAAACTAATACTTTTCGAGATATATAGGGTCAAACAAAAAGTTTGTAAATATAAATTTGATCTTAGTTTTTCTGTCATAACTTTTAAAGTTTTTAATTAAAATGAGGGTTTTTAACGTTTTTTAATGTAAAATTTAATTTTACATAAAAAGGTATTTTTGATTTTTTAAAAAAAATTGATACTTTTCGAGATATACAGGGTCAAACAAAAAGTTTGTAAATATAAACTTAATCTGAGTTTTTCTGTCATAACTTTTAACGTTTTAAATTAAAATAAGATTTTTTGATGTTTTTTGATGTAGAATTTAATTTTACATAAATAAGTATTCTTGAGTTTTTTTAAAAGAACTGATACTTTTGGAGATATACAGGGTCAAACAAAAAGTTTGTAAATATAAATTTAATCTCAGTTTTTCTGTCATAACTTTTAACGTTTTTAATTAAAATAAGATTTTTTGATGTAGAATTTAATATTACACAAAAAAGTATTCCTGAATTTTTTCAAAAAAACTAATACTTTTAGAGATATATAGGGTCAAACAAAAAGTTTGTAAATATAAATTTGATCTTAGTTTTTCTGTCATAACTTTTAAAGTTTTTAATTAAAATGAGGGTTTTAACATTTTTTGATGTAAAATTTAATTTTACATAACTAACTATTCTTGAGTTTTTTCAAAAGAACTGATACTTTTCGAGATATACAGGGTCAAACAAAAAATTTGTAAATATAAATTTGATCTTAGTTTTTCTGTCATAACTTTTAAAGTTTTTAATTAAAATAAGGTTTTTTAACGCTTTTCATTGTAAAATTTAATTTTACATTAAAAAGTATTCCTGAGTTTTTTCAAAAAAACTGATACTTTTCGAGATATACAGGGTCAAACAAAAAGTTTGTAAATATAAATTTAATCTCAGTTTTTCTGTCATACCTTTTAACGTTTTTAATTAAAATAAGATTTTTTGATGTTTTTTATGTAGAATTTAATTTTGCATAAATAAGTATTCCTGAGTTTTTTCAAAAGAACTGATACTTTTCGAGATATAAAGGGTCAAACAAATAGTTTGTAAATATAAATTTAATCTCAGTTTTTCTGTCATAACTTTTAACGTTTTTAATTAAAATAAGATTTTTTTGATGTAGAATTTAATATTACACAAAAAAGTATTCCTGAATTTTTTCAAGAAAACTAATACTTTTCGAGATATATAGGGTCAAACAAAAAGTTTGTAAATATAAATTTGATCTCAGTTTTTCTGTCATAACTTTTAAAGTTTTTAAATTAAAATAAGATTTTTTGGGGTTTTTTGATGTAAAATTTAATTTTACATAAAAAAGTATTCTTGAGTTTTTTTAAAAAAACTAATACTTTTTCAGATATACAGGGTCAAACAAAAAGTTTGTAAATATAAATTTAATCTTAGTTTTTCTGTCATAACTTTTAACGTTTTTAAATAAAATACGATTTTTTAATGTTCTTTAATGTAGAATTTAATATTACACAAAAAAGTATTCCTAAGTTTTTTCAAAAAAACTAATACTTTTCGAGATATATAGGGTCAAACAAAAAGTTTGTAAATATAAATTTGATCTTAGTTTTTCTGTCATAACTTTTAAAGTTTTTAAATAAAATGAGATTTTTTTGTTTTTTTTGATGTAAAATTTAATTCTACATAAAAAATTATTCTTGAGTTTTTTCAAAAAACTGATACTTTTCGAGATATACAGGGTCAAACAAAAAGTTTGTAAATATAAATTTGATCTTAGTTTTTCTGTCATATCTTTTAAAGTTTTCAATTACGAAGAGGTTTTTTAACATTTTTTGATGTAAAATTTAATTTTACATAAATAAGTATTCCAGAGTTTTTTCAAAAGAACTGATACTTTTCGAGATATACAGGGTCAAACAAAAAGATTTCAACTATAAATTTAATCTCAGTTTTTCTGTCATAACTTTTAATGTTTTTAATTAAAATAAGATTTTTTGGGGTTTTTTGATGTAAAATTTAATTTTACATAAAAAATTATTCTTGAGTTTTTCCAAAAAAACTGATACTTTTCGATATATACAGGGTCAAACAAAAAGATTGTAAATATAAATTTAATCTCAGTTTTTCCGTCATAACTTTTAACGTTTTTAATTAAAATAAGATGTTTTGATGTAAAATTTATTATTGCACAAAAAAGGATGTCTAAGTTTTTTTAAAAAAACTAATACTTTTCGAGATATATAGGGTCAAACAAAAAGTTTGTAAATATAAATTTGATCTTAGTTTTTCTGTCATAACTTTTAAAGTTTTTAATGAAAATAAGGTTTTTTAACCTTTTTTATTGTAAAATTTAATTTTACATAAAAAAATATTCCTAAGTTTTTTCAAAAAAACTGATACTTTTCGAGATATACAGGGTCAAACAAAAAGTTTGTAAATATAAACTTATTCTCAGTTTTTCTGTCATAACTTTTAACGTTTTTAATAAAAATAAGATTTTTCGATGTAGAATCTAATACTACACAAAAAAATATTCCTGAATTTTATCAAAAAAACTAATACTTTTCGAGATATATAGGGTCAAACAAAAAGTTTGTAAATATAAATTTGATCTCAGTTTTTCTGTCATAACTTTTAAAGTTTTTAATTAAAATATGATTTTTTGGAATTTTTTTATGTAAAATTTAATTTTACATAAAAAAGTATTCCTGAGTTTTTTAAAAAAAACTGATATTTTTCGAGATATACAGGGTCAAACAAAAAGATTGTAAATATAAATTTAATCTTAGTTTTTCTGTCATAACTTTTAACGTTTTTAATTAAAATAAGATGTTTTAATGTAATTTTCATGAAAAATCTAATATCACAAAAAAAAATATTTTTGAGTTTTTTCAAA
This sequence comes from Altica lythri, assembly GCA_964028335.1. Taxonomy (NCBI): domain Eukaryota; kingdom Metazoa; phylum Arthropoda; class Insecta; order Coleoptera; family Chrysomelidae; genus Altica; species Altica lythri. Next base: position 82,278 of record CAXIIO010000427.1, on the reverse strand, counting down.
AAACTAATACTTTTCGAGATATATAGGGTCAAACAAAAAGTTTGTAAATATAAATTTGATCTTAGTTTTTTTGTCATAACTTTTAAAGTTTTTAATTAAAATAAGGATTTTTAACGTTTTTTAATGTAAAATTTAATTTTACATAAAAAAGTATACCTGAGTTTTTTCAAAAAAACTGGTACTTTTCGAGATATACAGGGTCAAACAAAAAGTTTGTAAATATAAATTTGATCTTAGTTTTTCTGTCATATCTTTTAAAGTTTTTAATTACGAAGAGGTTTTTTAACATTTTTTGATGTAAAATTTAATTTTACATAAATAAGTATTCTTGAGTTTTTTCAAAAGAACTGATACTTTTCGAGATATACAGGGTCAAACAAAAAGATTGCAACTATAAATTTAATCTCAGTTTTTCTGTCATAACTTTTAATGTTTTTAATTAAAATAAGATTTTTTGGGGTCTTTTGATGTAAAATTTAATTTCACATAAAAAATTATTCTTAAGTTTTTCCAAAAAAACTGATACTTTTCGATATATACAGGGTCAAACAAAAAGTTTGTAAATATAAATTTAATCTCAGTTTTTCCGTCATAACTTTTAACGTTTTTAATTAAAATAAGATGTTTTGATGTAAAATTTATTATTGCACAAAAAAGGATGTCTAAGTTTTTTCAAAAAAACTAATACTTTTCGAGATATATAGGGTCAAACAAAAAGTTTGTAAATATAAATTTGATCTTAGTTTTTCTGTCATAACTTTTAAAGTTTTTAATTAAAATGAGGGTTTTTAACGTTTTTTAATGTAAAATTTAATTTTACATAAAAAGGTATTTTTGATTTTTTGAAAAAAATTGATACTTTTCGAGATATACAGGGTCAAACAAAAAGTTTGTAAATATAAATTTAATCTGAGTTTTTCTGTCATAACTTTTAACGTTTTAAATTAAAATAAGATTTTTTGATGTTTTTTGATGTAGAATTTAATTTTACATAAATAAGTATTCCTGAGTTTTTTTAAAAGAACTGATACTTTTGGAGATATACAGGGTCAAACAAAAAGTTTGTAAATATAAATTTAATCTCAGTTTTTCTGTCATAACTTTTAACGTTTTTAATTAAAATAAGATTTTTTGATGTAGAATTTAATATTACACAAAAAAGTATTCCTGAATTTTTTCAAAAAAACTAATACTTTTAGAGATATATAGGGTCAAACAAAAAGTTTGTAAATATAAATTTGATCTTAGTTTTTCTGTCATATCTTTTAAAGTTTTCAATTACGAAGAGGTTTTTTAACATTTTTTGATGTAAAATTTAATTTTACATAAATAAGTATTCTTGAGTTTTTTCAAAAGAACTGATACTTTTCGAGATATACAGGGTCAAACAAAAAGATTGCAACTATAAATTTAATCTCAGTTTTTCTGTCATAACTTTTAATGTTTTTAATTAAAATAAGATTTTTTGGGGTTTTTTGATGTAAAATTTAATTTTACATAAAAAATTATTCTTGAGTTTTTCCAAAAAAACTGATACTTTTCGATATATACAGGGTCAAACAAAAAGATTGTAAATATAAATTTAATCTCAGTTTTTTTGTCATAACTTTTAAAGTTTTTAATTAAAATAAGGATTTTTAACGTTTTTTAATGTAAAATTTAATTTTACATAAAAAAGTATACCTGAGTTTTTTCAAAAAAACTGGTAATTTTCGAGATATACAGGGTCAAACAAAAAGTTTGTAAATATAAATTTGATCTTAGTTTTTCTGTCATATCTTTTAAAGTTTTCAATTACGAAGAGGTTTTTTAACATTTTTTGATGTAAAATTTAATTTTACATAAATAAGTATTCTTGAGTTTTTTCAAAAGAACTGATACTTTTCGAGATATACAGGGTCAAACAAAAAGATTGCAACTATAAATTTAATCTCAGTTTTTCTGTCATAACTTTTAATGTTTTTAATTAAAATAAGATTTTTTGGGGTTTTTTGATGTAAAATTTAATTTTACATAAAAAATTATTCCTGAGTTTTTCCAAAAAAACTGATACTTTTCGATATATACAGGGTCAAACAAAAAGATTGTAAATATAAATTTAATCTCAGTTTTTCCGTCATAACTTTTAACGTTTTTAATTAAAATAAGATGTTTTGATGTAAAATTTATTATTGCACAAAAAAGGATGTCTAAGTTTTTTTAAAAAAACTAATACTTTTCGAGATATATAGGGTCAAACAAAAAGTTTGTAAATATAAATTTGATCTTAGTTTTTCTGTCATAACTTTTAAAGTTTTTAATGAAAATAAGGTTTTTTAACCTTTTTTATTGTAAAATTTAATTTTACATAAAAAAATATTCCTAAGTTTTTTCAAAAAAACTGATACTTTTCGAGATATACAGGGTCAAACAAAAAGTTTGTAAATATAAACTTATTCTCAGTTTTTCTGTCATAACTTGTAACGTTTTTAATAAAAATAAGATTTTTCGATGTAGAATCTAATACTACACAAAAAAATATTCCTGAATTTTATCAAAAAAACTAATACTTTTCGAGATATATAGGGTCAAACAAAAAGTTTGTAAATATAAATTTGATCTCAGTTTTTCTGTCATAACTTTTAAAGTTTTTAATTAAAATATGATTTTTTGGAATTTTTTTATGTAAAATTTAATTTTACATAAAAAAGTATTCCTGAGTTTTTTAAAAAAACTGATATTTTTCGAGATATACAGGGTCAAACAAAAAGATTGTAAATATAAATTTAATCTTAGTTTTTCTGTCATAACTTTTAACGTTTTTAATTAAAATAAGATGTTTTAATGTAATTTTCATGAAAAATCTAATATCACAAAAAAAAAAATATTTTTGAGTTTTTTCAAAAAACTAATACTTTTCGAGATATATAGGGTCAAACAAAAAGTTTGTAAATATAAATTTGATCTTAGTTTTTTTGTCATAACTTTTAAAGTTTTTAACTAAAATAAGGTTTTTTAACGTTTTTTAATGTAAAATTTAATTTTACATAAAAAAGTATACCTGAGTTTTTTCAAAAAAACTGGTACTTTTCGAGATATACAGGGTCAAACAAAAAGTTTGTAAATATAAATTTGATCTTAGTTTTTCTGTCATATCTTTTAAAGTTTTCAATTACGAAGAGGTTTTTTAACATTTTTTGATGTAAAATTTAATTTTACATAAATAAGTATTCTTGAGTTTTTTCAAAAGAACTGATACTTTTCGAGATATACAGGGTCAAACAAAAAGATTGTAAATATAAACTTATTCTCAGTTTTTCTGTCATAACTTGTAACGTTTTTAATAAAAATAAGATTTTTCGATGTAGAATCTAATACTACACAAAAAAATATTCCTGAATTTTATCAAAAAAACTAATACTTTTCGAGATATATAGGGTCAAACAAAAAGTTTGTAAATATAAATTTGATCTCAGTTTTTCTGTCATAACTTTTAAAGTTTTTAATTAAAATATGATTTTTTGGAATTTTTTTATGTAAAATTTAATTTTACATAAAAAAGTATTCCTGAGTTTTTTAAAAAAAACTGATATTTTTCGAGATATACAGGGTCAAACAAAAAGATTGTAAATATAAATTTAATCTTAGTTTTTCTGTCATAACTTTTAACGTTTTTAATTAAAATAAGATGTTTTAATGTAATTTTCATGAAAAATCTAATATCACAAAAAAAAAATATTTTTGAGTTTTTTCAAAAAACTAATACTTTTCGAGATATATAGGGTCAAACAAAAAGTTTGTAAATATAAATTTGATCTTAGTTTTTTTGTCATAACTTTTAAAGTTTTTAATTAAAATAAGGTTTTTTAACGTTTTTTAATGTAAAATTTAATTTTACATAAAAAAGTATACCTGAGTTTTTTCAAAAAAACTGGTACTTTTCGAGATATACAGGGTCAAACAAAAAGTTTGTAAATATAAATTTGATCTTAGTTTTTCTGTCATATCTTTTAAAGTTTTCAATTACGAAGAGGTTTTTTAACATTTTTTGATGTAAAATTTAATTTTACATAAATAAGTATTCTTGAGTTTTTTCAAAAGAACTGATACTTTTCGAGATATACAGGGTCAAACAAAAAGATTGCAACTATAAATTTAATCTCAGTTTTTCTGTCATAACTTTTAATGTTTTTAATTAAAATAAGATTTTTTGGGGTCTTTTGATGTAAAATTTAATTTCACATAAAAAATTATTCTTAAGTTTTTCCAAAAAAACTGATACTTTTCGATATATACAGGGTCAAACAAAAAGTTTGTAAATATAAATTTAATCTCAGTTTTTCCGTCATAACTTTTAACGTTTTTAATTAAAATAAGATGTTTTGATGTAAAATTTATTATTGCACAAAAAAGGATGTCTAAGTTTTTTCAAAAAAACTAATACTTTTCGAGATATATAGGGTCAAACAAAAAGTTTGTAAATATAAATTTGATCTTAGTTTTTCTGTCATAACTTTTAAAGTTTTTAATTAAAATGAGGGTTTTTAACGTTTTTTAATGTAAAATTTAATTTTACATAAAAAGGTATTTTTAATTTTTTGAAAAAAATTGATACTTTTCGAGATATACAGGGTCAAACAAAAAGTTTGTAAATATAAACTTAATCTGAGTTTTTCTGTCATAACTTTTAACGTTTTAAATTAAAATAAGATTTTTTGATGTTTTTTGATGTAGAATTTAATTTTACACAAAAAAGTATTCCTGAATTTTTTCAAAAAAACTAATACTTTTAGAGATATATAGGGTCAAACAAAAAGTTTGTAAATATAAATTTGATCTTAGTTTTTCTGTCATAACTTTTAAAGTTTTTAATTAAAATGAGGGTTTTAACATTTTTTGATGTAAAATTTAATTTTACATAACTAACTATTCTTGAGTTTTTTCAAAAGAACTGATACTTTTCGAGATATACAGGGTCAAACAAAAAATTTGTAAATATAAATTTGATCTTAGTTTTTCTGTCATAACTTTTAAAGTTTTTAATTAAAATAAGGTTTTTTAACGCTTTTCATTGTAAAATTTAATTTTACATTAAAAAGTATTCCTGAGTTTTTTCAAAAAAACTGATACTTTTCGAGATATACAGGGTCAAACAAAAAGTTTGTAAATATAAATTTAATCTCAGTTTTTCTGTCATACCTTTTAACGTTTTTAATTAAAATAAGATTTTTTGATGTTTTTTATGTAGAATTTAATTTTGCATAAATAAGTATTCCTGAGTTTTTTCAAAAGAACTGATACTTTTCGAGATATAAAGGGTCAAACAAATAGTTTGTAAATATAAATTTAATCTCAGTTTTTCTGTCATAACTTTTAACGTTTTTAATTAAAATAAGATTTTTTTGATGTAGAATTTAATATTACACAAAAAAGTATTCCTGAATTTTTTCAAGAAAACTAATACTTTTCGAGATATATAGGGTCAAACAAAAAGTTTGTAAATATAAATTTGATCTCAGTTTTTCTGTCATAACTTTTAAAGTTTTTAAATTAAAATAAGATTTTTTGGGGTTTTTTGATGTAAAATTTAATTTTACATAAAAAAGTATTCTTGAGTTTTTTTAAAAAAACTAATACTTTTTCAGATATACAGGGTCAAACAAAAAGTTTGTAAATATAAATTTAATCTTAGTTTTTCTGTCATAACTTTTAACGTTTTTAAATAAAATACGATTTTTTAATGTTCTTTAATGTAGAATTTAATATTACACAAAAAAGTATTCCTAAGTTTTTTCAAAAAAACTAATACTTTTCGAGATATATAGGGTCAAACAAAAAGTTTGTAAATATAAATTTGATCTTAGTTTTTCTGTCATAACTTTTAAAGTTTTTAAATAAAATGAGATTTTTTTGTTTTTTTTGATGTAAAATTTAATTCTACATAAAAAATTATTCTTGAGTTTTTTCAAAAAACTGATACTTTTCGAGATATACAGGGTCAAACAAAAAGTTTGTAAATATAAATTTGATCTTAGTTTTTCTGTCATATCTTTTAAAGTTTTCAATTACGAAGAGGTTTTTTAACATTTTTTGATGTAAAATTTAATTTTACATAAATAAGTATTCCAGAGTTTTTTCAAAAGAACTGATACTTTTCGAGATATACAGGGTCAAACAAAAAGATTTCAACTATAAATTTAATCTCAGTTTTTCTGTCATAACTTTTAATGTTTTTAATTAAAATAAGATTTTTTGGGGTTTTTTGATGTAAAATTTAATTTTACATAAAAAATTATTCTTGAGTTTTTCCAAAAAAACTGATACTTTTCGATATATACAGGGTCAAACAAAAAGATTGTAAATATAAATTTAATCTCAGTTTTTCCGTCATAACTTTTAACGTTTTTAATTAAAATAAGATGTTTTGATGTAAAATTTATTATTGCACAAAAAAGGATGTCTAAGTTTTTTTAAAAAAACTAATACTTTTCGAGATATATAGGGTCAAACAAAAAGTTTGTAAATATAAATTTGATCTTAGTTTTTCTGTCATAACTTTTAAAGTTTTTAATGAAAATAAGGTTTTTTAACCTTTTTTATTGTAAAATTTAATTTTACATAAAAAAATATTCTTAAGTTTTTTCAAAAAAACTGATACTTTTCGAGATATACAGGGTCAAACAAAAAGTTTGTAAATATAAACTTATTCTCAGTTTTTCTGTCATAACTTTTAACGTTTTTAATAAAAATAAGATTTTTCGATGTAGAATCTAATACTACACAAAAAAATATTCCTGAATTTTATCAAAAAAACTAATACTTTTCGAGATATATAGGGTCAAACAAAAAGTTTGTAAATATAAACTTATTCTCAGTTTTTCTGTCATAACTTTTAATGTTTTCAATTAAAATAAGATTTTTTGGGGTTTTTTGATGTAAAATTTAATTTTACATAAAAAATTATTCTTGAGTTTTTCCAAAAAAACTGATACTTTTCGATATATACAGGGTCAAACAAAAAGATTGTAAATATAAATTTAATCTCAGTTTTTCCGTCATAACTTTTAACGTTTTTAATTAAAATAAGATGTTTTGATGTAAAATTTATTATTGCACAAAAAAGGATGTCTAAGTTTTTTTAAAAAAACTAATACTTTTCGAGATATATAGGGTCAAACAAAAAGTTTGTAAATATAAATTTGATCTTAGTTTTTCTGTCATAACTTTTAAAGTTTTTAATGAAAATAAGGTTTTTTAACCTTTTTTATTGTAAAATTTAATTTTACATAAAAAAATATTCCTAAGTTTTTTCAAAAAAACTGATACTTTTCGAGATATACAGGGTCAAACAAAAAGTTTGTAAATATAAATTTGATCTCAGTTTTTCTTTCATAAATTTTAAAGTTTTCAATTAAAATGAGATTTTTTGGGGTTTTTTGATGTAAAATTTAATTCTACATAAAAAATTATTCTTGTGTTTTTTCAAAAAACATACTTTTCGAGATATACAGGGTCAAACAAAAAGTTTGTAAATATAAATTTGATCTTAGTTTTTCTGTCATATCTTTTAAAGTTTTCAATTACGAAGAGGTTTTTTAACATTTTTTGATGTAAAATTTAATTTTACATAAATAAGTATTCTTGAGTTTTTTCAAAAGAACTGATACTTTTCGAGATATACAGGGTCAAACAAAAAGATTGCAACTATAAATTTAATCTCAGTTTTTCTGTCATAACTTTTAATGTTTTTAATTAAAATAAGATTTTTTGGGGTTTTTTGATGTAAAATTTAATTTTACATAAAAAATTATTCTTGAGTTTTTCCAAAAAAACTGATACTTTTCGATATATACAGGGTCAAACAAAAAGTTTGTAAATATAAATTTAATCTCAGTTTTTCCGTCATAACTTTTAACGTTTTTAATTAAAATAAGATGTTTTGATGTAAAATTTATTATTGCACAAAAAAGGATGTCTAAGTTTTTTTAAAAAAACTAATACTTTTCGAGATATATAGGGTCAAACAAAAAGTTTGTAAATATAAATTTGATCTTAGTTTTTCTGTCATAACTTTTAAAGTTTTTAATGAAAATAAGGTTTTTTAACCTTTTTTATTGTAAAATTTAATTTTACATAAAAAAATATTCCTGAGTTTTTTCAAAAAAACTGATACTTTTCGAGATATACAGGGTCAAACAAAAAGTTTGTAAATATAAATTTGATCTCAGTTTTTCTTTCATAAATTTTAAAGTTTTTAATTAAAATGAGATTTTTTGGGGTTTTTTGATGTAAAATTTAATTATACATAAAAAGGTATTCCTGAGTTTTTTTCAAAAAAACTGATACTTTTCGAGATATACAGGGTCAAACAAAAAGTTTGTAAATATAAATTTTATCTCAGTTTTTCTGTCATAACTTTTAATGTTTTTAAATAAAATAAGATGTTTTGATGTGTTTTGATGTAGAATTAAATATTACACAAAAAAGTGTTTTAATGTTTTTTCAAGAAAACTAATATTTTTCGAGATATATAGGGTCAAACAAAAAGTTTGTAAATATAAATTTGATCTTAGTTTTTCTGTCATAACTTTTAAAATTTTTAATTAAAATAAGGTTTTTTAACGTTTTTTATTGTAAAATTTAATTTTACATAAAAAAGTATTCAAGAGTTTTTTCAAAAGAACTGATACTTTTCGAGATATACAGGGTCAAACAAAAAGTTTGTAAATATAAATTTAATCTTAGTTTTTCTGTCATAACTTTTAACGTTTTTAATTAAAATAAGATTTTTTGATGTTTTTTGATGTAGAATTTAATCTTACATAAATAAGTATTCTTGAGTTTTTTCAAAAAAACTAATACTTTTCTAGATATATAGGGTCAAACAAAAAGTTTGTAAATATAAATTTGACCTCAGTTTTTCTTTCATAACTTTTAAAGTTTTTATTTAAAATGAGATTTTTTGGGGTTTTTTGATGTAAAATTTAATTTTACATAAAAAAGTATTCTTGAGTTTTTTTAAAAAAACTAATACTTTTTCAGATATACAGGGTCAAACAAAAAGTTTGTAAATATAAATTTAATCTTAGTTTTTCTGTCATAACTTTTAACGTTTTTTATTAAAATACGATTTTGTGATGTTCTTTAATGTAGAATTTAATATTACACAAAAAAGTATTCTTAAGTTTTTTCAAAAAAACCAATACTTTTCGAGATATATAGGGTCAAACAAAAAGTTTGTAAATATAAATTTGATCTTAGTTTTTCTGTCATAACTTTTAAAGTTTTTAAATAAAATGAGATTTTTTTGGTTTTTTTGATGTAAAATTTAATTCTACATAAAAAATTATACTTGAGTTTTTTCAAAAAAACTGATACTTTTCGAGATATATAGGGTCAAACAAAAAGTTTGTAAATATAAATTTGATCTTAGTTTTTATGTCATAACTTTTAAAGTTTTTAATGAAAATAAGGTTTTTTAACCTTTTTTATTGTAAAATTTAATTTTACATAAAAAAGTATTTTTGAGTTTTTTTAAAAAAACTGATACTTTTTGAGATATACAGGGTCAAACAAAAAGTTTGTAAATATAAATTTGATCTCAGTTTTTCTGTCATAACTTTTAAAGTTTTTAATTAAAATAAGATTTTTTGGGGTTTTTTGATGTAAAATTTAATTTTACATAAAAAAGTATTCTTGAGTTTTTTTAAAAAAACTAATACTTTTTCAGATATACAGGGTCAAACAAAAAGTTTGTAAATATAAATTTAATCTTAGTTATTCTGTCATAACTTTTAACTTTTTTAAATAAAATACGATTTTTTGGTGTTCTTTAATGTAGAATTTAATATTACACAAAAAAGTGTTCTTAAGTTTTTTCAAAAAAACTAATACTTGTCGAGATATATAGGGTCAAACAAAAAGTTTGTAAATATAAATTTGATCTTAGTTTTTCTGTCATAACTTTTAAAGTTTTTAAACAAAATGAGATTTTTTTGGTTTTTTTGATGTAAAATTTAATTCTACATAAAAAATTATTCTTAAGTTTTTTCCAAAAACTGATACTTTTCGAGATATATAGGTTCAAACAAAAAGTTTGTAAATATAAATTTGATCTTAGTTTTTCTGTCATAACTTTTAAAAATTTTAATGAAAATAAGGTTTTTTAACGTTTTTTATTGTAAAATTTAATTTTACATAAAAAAATATTCCTGAGTTTTTTCAAAAGAACTGATACTTTTCGAGATATACAGGGTCAAACAAAAAGTTTGTAAATATAAATTTGATCTTAGTTTTTCTGTCATAACTTTTAAAATTTTTAATTAAAATAAGGTTTTTTAACGTTTTTTATTGTAAAATTTAATTTTACATAAAAAAGTATTCCTGAGTTTTTTCAAAAGAACTGATACTTTTCGAGATATACAGGGTCAAACAAAAAGTTTGTAAATATAAATTTAATCTCAGTTTTTCTGTCATAACTTTTAACGTTTTTAATTAAAATAAGATTTTTTGATGTTTTTTGATGTAGAATTTAATCTTACATAAATAAGTATTCTTGAGTTTTTTCAAAAAAACTAATACTTTTCTAGATATATAGGGTCAAACAAAAAGTTTGTAAATATAAATTTGACCTCAGTTTTTCTTTCATAACTTTTAAAGTTTTTATTTAAAATGAGATTTTTTGGGGTTTTTTGATGTAAAATTTAATTTTACATAAAAAAGTATTCTTGAGTTTTTTTAAAAAAACTAATACTTTTTCAGATATACAGGGTCAAACAAAAAGTTTGTAAATATAAATTTAATCTTAGTTTTTCTGTCATAACTTTTAACGTTTTTTATTAAAATACGATTTTGTGATGTTCTTTAATGTAGAATTTAATATTACACAAAAAAGTATTCTTAAGTTTTTTCAAAAAAACCAATACTTTTCGAGATATATAGGGTCAAACAAAAAGTTTGTAAATATAAATTTGATCTTAGTTTTTCTGTCATAACTTTTAAAGTTTTTAAATAAAATGAGATTTTTTTGGTTTTTTTGATGTAAAATTTAATTCTACATAAAAAATTATACTTGAGTTTTTTCAAAAAAACTGATACTTTTCGAGATATATAGGGTCAAACAAAAAGTTTGTAAATATAAATTTGATCTTAGTTTTTATGTCATAACTTTTAAAGTTTTTAATGAAAATAAGGTTTTTTAACCTTTTTTATTGTAAAATTTAATTTTACATAAAAAAGTATTTTTGAGTTTTTTTAAAAAAACTGATACTTTTTGAGATATACAGGGTCAAACAAAAAGTTTGTAAATATAAATTTGATCTCAGTTTTTCTGTCATAACTTTTAAAGTTTTTAATTAAAATAAGATTTTTTGGGGTTTTTTGATGTAAAATTTAATTTTACATAAAAAAGTATTCTTGAGTTTTTTTAAAAAAACTAATACTTTTTCAGATATACAGGGTCAAACAAAAAGTTTGTAAATATAAATTTAATCTTAGTTATTCTGTCATAACTTTTAACTTTTTTAAATAAAATACGATTTTTTGGTGTTCTTTAATGTAGAATTTAATATTACACAAAAAAGTGTTCTTAAGTTTTTTCAAAAAAACTAATACTTGTCGAGATATATAGGGTCAAACAAAAAGTTTGTAAATATAAATTTGATCTTAGTTTTTCTGTCATAACTTTTAAAGTTTTTAAACAAAATGAGATTTTTTTGGTTTTTTTGATGTAAAATTTAATTCTACATAAAAAATTATTCTTAAGTTTTTTCCAAAAACTGATACTTTTCGAGATATATAGGTTCAAACAAAAAGTTTGTAAATATAAATTTGATCTTAGTTTTTCTGTCATAACTTTTAAAAATTTTAATGAAAATAAGGTTTTTTAACGTTTTTTATTGTAAAATTTAATTTTACATAAAAAAATATTCCTGAGTTTTTTCAAAAGAACTGATACTTTTCGAGATATACAGGGTCAAACAAAAAGTTTGTAAATATAAATTTGATCTTAGTTTTTCTGTCATAACTTTTAAAATTTTTAATTAAAATAAGGTTTTTTAACGTTTTTTATTGTAAAATTTAATTTTACATAAAAAAGTATTCCTGAGTTTTTTCAAAAGAACTGATACTTTTCGAGATATACAGGGTCAAACAAAAAGTTTGTAAATATAAATTTAATCTCAGTCTTTCTGTCATAACTTTTAACGTTTTTAATTAAAATAAGATTTTTTGATGTTTTTTGATGTAGAATTTAATCTTACATAAATAAGTATTCTTGAGTTTTTTCAAAAATACTAATACTTTTCTAGATATATAGGGTCAAACAAAAAGTTTGTAAATATAAATTTGATCTTAGTTTTTCTGTCATAACTTTTAAAGTTTTTAATGAAAATAAGGTTTTTTAACCTTTTTTATTGTAAAATTTAATTTTACATAAAAAAATATTCCTGAGTTTTTTCAAAAAAACTGATACTTTTCGAGATATACAGGGTCAAACAAAAAGTTTGTAAATATAAATTTGATCTCAGTTTTTCTTTCATAAATTTTAAAGTTTTTAATTAAAATGAGATTTTTTGGGGTTTTTTGATGTAAAATTTAATTATACATAAAAAGGTATTCCTGAGTTTTTTTCAAAAAAACTGATATTTTCGAGATATACAGGGTCAAACAAAAAGTTTGTAAATATAAATTTTATCTCAGTTTTTCTGTCATAACTTTTAATGTTTTTAAATAAAATAAGATGTTTTGATGTTTTTTGAAGTAGAATTAAATATTACACAAAAAAGTGTTTTAATGTTTTTTCAAGAAAACTAATATTTTTCGAGATATATAGGGTCAAACAAAAAGTTTGTAAATATAAATTTGATCTTAGTTTTTCTGTCATAACTTTTAAAATTTTTAATTAAAATAAGGTTTTTTAACGTTTTTTATTGTAAAATTTAATTTTACATAAAAAAGTATTCAAGAGTTTTTTCAAAAGAACTGATACTTTTCGAGATATACAGGGTCAAACAAAAAGTTTGTAAATATAAATTTAATCTTAGTTTTTCTGTCATAACTTTTAACGTTTTTAATTAAAATAAGATTTTTTGATGTTTTTTGATGTAGAATTTAATTTTACATAAATAAGTATTCCTGAGTTTTTTTAAAAGAACTGATACTTTTGGAGATATACAGGGTCAAACAAAAAGTTTGTAAATATAAATTTAATCTCAGTTTTTCTGTCATAACTTTTAACGTTTTTAATTAAAATAAGATTTTTTGATGTTTTTTGATGTAGAATTTAATATTACACAAAAAAGTATTCCTGAATTTTTTCAAAAAAACTAATACTTTTAGAGATATATAGGGTCAAACAAAAAGTTTGTAAATATAAATTTGATCTTAGTTTTTCTGTCATAACTTTTAAAGTTTTTAATTAAAATGAGGGTTTTAACATTTTTTGATGTAAAATTTAATTTTACATAAATAACTATTCTTGAGTTTTTTCAAAAGAACTGATACTTTTCGAGATATACAGGGTCAAACAAAAAGATTGCAACTATAAATTTAATCTCAGTTTTTCTGTCATAACTTTTAATGTTTTTAATTAAAATAAGATTTTTTGGGGTCTTTTGATGTAAAATTTAATTTCACATAAAAAATTATTCTTAAGTTTTTCCAAAAAAACTGATACTTTTCGATATATACAGGGTCAAACAAAAAGTTTGTAAATATAAATTTAATCTCAGTTTTTCCGTCATAACTTTTAACGTTTTTAATTAAAATAAGATGTTTTGATGTAAAATTTATTATTGCACAAAAAAGGATGTCTAAGTTTTTTCAAAAAAACTAATACTTTTCGAGATATATAGGGTCAAACAAAAAGTTTGTAAATATAAATTTGATCTTAGTTTTTCTGTCATAACTTTTAAAGTTTTTAATTAAAATGAGGGTTTTTAACGTTTTTTAATGTAAAATTTAATTTTACATAAAAAGGTATTTTGGATTTTTTGAAAAAAATTGATACTTTTCGAGATATACAGGGTCAAACAAAAAGTTTGTAAATATAAATTTAATCTGAGTTTTTCTGTCATAACTTTTAACGTTTTAAATTAAAATAAGATTTTTTGATGTTTTTTGATGTAGAATTTAATTTTACATAAATAAGTATTCCTGAGTTTTTTTAAAAGAACTGATACTTTTGGAGATATACAGGGTCAAACAAAAAGTTTGTAAATATAAATTTAATCTCAGTTTTTCTGTCATAACTTTTAACGTTTTTAATTAAAATAAGATTTTTTTGATGTAGAATTTAATATTACACAAAAAAGTATTCCTGAATTTTTTCAAAAAAACTAATACTTTTAGAGATATATAGGGTCAAACAAAAAGTTTGTAAATATAAATTTGATCTTAGTTTTTCTGTCATAACTTTTAAAGTTTTTAATTAAAATGAGGGTTTTAACATTTTTTGATGTAAAATTTAATTTTACATAAATAACTATTCTTGAGTTTTTTCAAAAGAACTGATACTTTTCGAGATATACAGGGTCAAACAAAAAATTTGTAAATATAAATTTGATCTTAGTTTTTCTGTCATAACTTTTAAAGTTTTTAATTAAAATAAGGTTTTTTAACGCTTTTCATTGTAAAATTTAATTTTACATTAAAAAGTATTCCTGAGTTTTTTCAAAAAAACTGATACTTTTCGAGATATACAGGGTCAAACAAAAAGTTTGTAAATATAAATTTAATCTCAGTTTTTCTGTCATACCTTTTAACGTTTTTAATTAAAATAAGATTTTTTGATGTTTTTTATGTAGAATTTAATTTTGCATAAATAAGTATTCCTGAGTTTTTTTAAAAGAACTGATACTTTTCGAGATATAAAGGGTCAAACAAATAGTTTGTAAATATAAATTTAATCTCAGTTTTTCTGTCATAACTTTTAACGTTTTTAATTAAAATAAGATTTTTTTGATGTAGAATTTAATATTACACAAAAAAGTATTCCTGAATTTTTTCAAGAAAACTAATACTTTTCGAGATATATAGGGTCAAACAAAAAGTTTGTAAATATAAATTTGATCTCAGTTTTTCTGTCATAACTTTTAAAGTTTTTAAATTAAAATAAGATTTTTTGGGGTTTTTTGATGTAAAATTTAATTTTACATAAAAAAGTATTCTTGAGTTTTTTTAAAAAAACTAATACTTTTTCAGATATACAGGGTCAAACAAAAAGTTTGTAAATATAAATTTAATCTTAGTTTTTCTGTCATAACTTTTAACGTTTTTAAATAAAATACGATTTTTTAATGTTCTTTAATGTAGAATTTAATATTACACAAAAAAGTATTCCTAAGTTTTTTCAAAAAAACTAATACTTTTCGAGATATATAGGGTCAAACAAAAAGTTTGTAAATATAAATTTGATCTTAGTTTTTCTGTCATAACTTTTAAAGTTTTTAAATAAAATGAGATTTTTTTGTTTTTTTTGATGTAAAATTTAATTCTACATAAAAAATTATTCTTGAGTTTTTTCAAAAAACTGATACTTTTCGAGATATACAGGGTCAAACAAAAAGTTTGTAAATATAAATTTGATCTTAGTTTTTCTGTCATATCTTTTAAAGTTTTCAATTACGAAGAGGTTTTTTAACATTTTTTGATGTAAAATTTAATTTTACATAAATAAGTATTCTTGAGTTTTTTCAAAAGAACTGATACTTTTCGAGATATACAGGGTCAAACAAAAAGATTTCAACTATAAATTTAATCTCAGTTTTTCTGTCATAACTTTTAATGTTTTTAATTAAAATAAGATTTTTTGGGGTTTTTTGATGTAAAATTTAATTTTACATAAAAAATTATTCTTGAGTTTTTCCAAAAAAACTGATACTTTTCGATATATACAGGGTCAAACAAAAAGATTGTAAATATAAATTTAATCTCAGTTTTTCCGTCATAACTTTTAACGTTTTTAATTAAAATAAGATGTTTTGATGTAAAATTTATTATTGCACAAAAAAGGATGTCTAAGTTTTTTTAAAAAAACTAATACTTTTCGAGATATATAGGGTCAAACAAAAAGTTTGTAAATATAAATTTGATCTTAGTTTTTCTGTCATAACTTTTAAAGTTTTTAATGAAAATAAGGTTTTTTAACCTTTTTTATTGTAAAATTTAATTTTACATAAAAAAATATTCCTAAGTTTTTTCAAAAAAACTGATACTTTTCGAGATATACAGGGTCAAACAAAAAGTTTGTAAATATAAATTTGATCTCAGTTTTTCTTTCATAAATTTTAAAGTTTTCAATTAAAATGAGATTTTTTGGGGTTTTTTGATGTAAAATTTAATTCTACATAAAAAATTATTCTTGTGTTTTTTCAAAAAACTGATACTTTTCGAGATATATAGGGTCAAACAAAAAGTTTGTAAATATAAATTTGATCTTAGTTTTTCTGTCATAACTTTTAAAATTTTTAATTAAAATAAGGTTTTTTAACGTTTTTTATTGTAAAATTTAATTTTACATAAAAAAGTATTCAAGAGTTTTTTCAAAAGAACTGATACTTTTCGAGATATACAGGGTCAAACAAAAAGTTTGTAAATATAAATTTAATCTTAGTTTTTCTGTCATAACTTTTAACGTTTTTAATTAAAATAAGATTTTTTGATGTTTTTTGATGTAGAATTTAATCTTACATAAATAAGTATTTTTGAGTTTTTTCAAAAAAACTAATACTTTTCTAGATATATAGGGTCAAACAAAAAGTTTGTAAATATAAATTTGACCTCAGTTTTTCTTTCATAACTTTTAAAGTTTTTATTTAAAATGAGATTTTTTGGGGTTTTTTGATGTAAAATTTAATTTTACATAAAAAAGTATTCTTGAGTTTTTTTTAAAAAACTAATACTTTTTCAGATATACAGGGTCAAACAAAAAGTTTGTAAATATAAATTTAATCTTAGTTTTTCTGTCATAACTTTTAACGTTTTTTATTAAAATACGATTTTGTGATGTTCTTTAATGTAGAATTTAATATTACACAAAAAAGTATTCTTAAGTTTTTTCAAAAAAACCAATACTTTTCGAGATATATAGGGTCAAACAAAAAGTTTGTAAATATAAATTTGATCTTAGTTTTTCTGTCATAACTTTTAAAGTTTTTAAATAAAATGAGATTTTTTTGGTTTTTTTGATGTAAAATTTAATTCTACATAAAAAATTATACTTGAGTTTTTTCAAAAAAACTGATACTTTTCGAGATATATAGGGTCAAACAAAAAGTTTGTAAATATAAATTTGATCTTAGTTTTTATGTCATAACTTTTAAAGTTTTTAATGAAAATAAGGTTTTTTAACCTTTTTTATTGTAAAATTTAATTTTACATAAAAAAGTATTTTTGAGTTTTTTAAAAAAACTGATACTTTTTGAGATATACAGGGTCAAACAAAAAGTTTGTAAATATAAATTTGATCTCAGTTTTTCTGTCATAACTTTTAAAGTTTTTAATTAAAATAAGATTTTTTGGGGTTTTTTGATGTAAAATTTAATTTTACATAAAAAAGTATTCTTGAGTTTTATAAAAAAAACTAATACTTTTTCAGATATACAGGGTCAAACAAAAAGTTTGTAAATATAAATTTAATCTTAGTTATTCTGTCATAACTTTTAACGTTTTTAAATAAAATACGATTTTTTGGTGTTCTTTAATGTAGAATTTAATATTACACAAAAAAGTATTCTTAAGTTTTTTCAAAAAAACTAATACTTGTCGAGATATATAGGGTCAAACAAAAAGTTTGTAAATATAAATTTGATCTTAGTTTTTCTGTCATAACTTTTAAAGTTTTTAAACAAAATGAGATTTTTTTGGTTTTTTTGATGTAAAATTTAATTCTACATAAAAAATTATTCTTAAGTTTTTTCCAAAAACTGATACTTTTCGAGATATATAGGTTCAAACAAAAAGTTTGTAAATATAAATTTGATCTTAGTTTTTCTGTCATAACTTTTAAAGTTTTTAATGAAAATAAGGTTTTTTAACGTTTTTTATTGTAAAATTTAATTTTACATAAAAAAATATTCCTGAGTTTTTTCAAAAGAACTGATACTTTTCGAGATATACAGGGTCAAACAAAAAGTTTGTAAATATAAATTTGATCTTAGTTTTTCTGTCATAACTTTTAAAATTTTTAATTAAAATAAGGTTTTTTAACGTTTTTTATTGTAAAATTTAATTTTACATAAAAAAGTATTCCTGAGTTTTTTCAAAAGAACTGATACTTTTCGAGATATACAGGGTCAAACAAAAAGTTTGTAAATATAAATTTAATCTCAGTTTTTCTGTCATAACTTTTAACGTTTTTAATTAAAATAAGATTTTTTGATGTTTTTTGATGTAGAATTTAATCTTACATAAATAAGTATTCTTGAGTTTTTTCAAAAAAACTAATACTTTTCTAGATATATAGGGTCAAACAAAAAGTTTGTAAATATAAATTTGATCTTAGTTTTTCTGTCATAACTTTTAAAGTTTTTAATGAAAATAAGGTTTTTTAACCTTTTTTATTGTAAAATTTAATTTTACATAAAAAAATATTCCTGAGTTTTTTCAAAAAAACTGATACTTTTCGAGATATACAGGGTCAAACAAAAAGTTTGTAAATATAAATTTGATCTCAGTTTTTCTTTCATAAATTTTAAAGTTTTTAATTAAAATGAGATTTTTTGGGGTTTTTTGATGTAAAATTTAATTATACATAAAAAGGTATTCCTGAGTTTTTTTCAAAAAAACTGATATTTTCGAGATATACAGGGTCAAACAAAAAGTTTGTAAATATAAATTTGATCTTAGTTTTTCTGTCATAACTTTTAAAGTTTTTAATTAAAATAAGGTTTTTTAACGCTTTTCATTGTAAAATTTAATTTTACATTAAAAAGTATTCCTGAGTTTTTTCAAAAAAACTGATACTTTTCGAGATATACAGGGTCAAACAAAAAGTTTGTAAATATAAATTTAATCTCAGTTTTTCTGTCATACCTTTTAACGTTTTTAATTAAAATAAGATTTTTTGATGTTTTTTATGTAGAATTTAATTTTGCATAAATAAGTATTCCTGAGTTTTTTTAAAAGAACTGATACTTTTCGAGATATAAAGGGTCAAACAAATAGTTTGTAAATATAAATTTAATCTCAGTTTTTCTGTCATAACTTTTAACGTTTTTAATTAAAATAAGATTTTTTTGATGTAGAATTTAATATTACACAAAAAAGTATTCCTGAATTTTTTCAAGAAAACTAATACTTTTCGAGATATATAGGGTCAAACAAAAAGTTTGTAAATATAAATTTGATCTCAGTTTTTCTGTCATAACTTTTAAAGTTTTTAAATTAAAATAAGATTTTTTGGGGTTTTTTGATGTAAAATTTAATTTTACATAAAAAAGTATTCTTGAGTTTTTTTAAAAAAACTAATACTTTTTCAGATATACAGGGTCAAACAAAAAGTTTGTAAATATAAATTTAATCTTAGTTTTTCTGTCATAACTTTTAACGTTTTTAAATAAAATACGATTTTTTAATGTTCTTTAATGTAGAATTTAATATTACACAAAAAAGTATTCCTAAGTTTTTTCAAAAAAACTAATACTTTTCGAGATATATAGGGTCAAACAAAAAGTTTGTAAATATAAATTTGATCTTAGTTTTTCTGTCATAACTTTTAAAGTTTTTAAATAAAATGAGATTTTTTTGTTTTTTTTGATGTAAAATTTAATTCTACATAAAAAATTATTCTTGAGTTTTTTCAAAAAACTGATACTTTTCGAGATATACAGGGTCAAACAAAAAGTTTGTAAATATAAATTTGATCTTAGTTTTTCTGTCATATCTTTTAAAGTTTTCAATTACGAAGAGGTTTTTTAACATTTTTTGATGTAAAATTTAATTTTACATAAATAAGTATTCTTGAGTTTTTTCAAAAGAACTGATACTTTTCGAGATATACAGGGTCAAACAAAAAGATTTCAACTATAAATTTAATCTCAGTTTTTCTGTCATAACTTTTAATGTTTTTAATTAAAATAAGATTTTTTGGGGTTTTTTGATGTAAAATTTAATTTTACATAAAAAATTATTCTTGAGTTTTTCCAAAAAAACTGATACTTTTCGATATATACAGGGTCAAACAAAAAGATTGTAAATATAAATTTAATCTCAGTTTTTCCGTCATAACTTTTAACGTTTTTAATTAAAATAAGATGTTTTGATGTAAAATTTATTATTGCACAAAAAAGGATGTCTAAGTTTTTTTAAAAAAACTAATACTTTTCGAGATATATAGGGTCAAACAAAAAGTTTGTAAATATAAATTTGATCTTAGTTTTTCTGTCATAACTTTTAAAGTTTTTAATGAAAATAAGGTTTTTTAACCTTTTTTATTGTAAAATTTAATTTTACATAAAAAAATATTCCTAAGTTTTTTCAAAAAAACTGATACTTTTCGAGATATACAGGGTCAAACAAAAAGTTTGTAAATATAAATTTGATCTCAGTTTTTCTTTCATAAATTTTAAAGTTTTCAATTAAAATGAGATTTTTTGGGGTTTTTTGATGTAAAATTTAATTCTACATAAAAAATTATTCTTGTGTTTTTTCAAAAAACTGATACTTTTCGAGATATATAGGGTCAAACAAAAAGTTTGTAAATATAAATTTGATCTTAGTTTTTCTGTCATAACTTTTAAAATTTTTAATTAAAATAAGGTTTTTTAACGTTTTTTATTGTAAAATTTAATTTTACATAAAAAAGTATTCAAGAGTTTTTTCAAAAGAACTGATACTTTTCGAGATATACAGGGTCAAACAAAAAGTTTGTAAATATAAATTTAATCTTAGTTTTTCTGTCATAACTTTTAACGTTTTTAATTAAAATAAGATTTTTTGATGTTTTTTGATGTAGAATTTAATCTTACATAAATAAGTATTTTTGAGTTTTTTCAAAAAAACTAATACTTTTCTAGATATATAGGGTCAAACAAAAAGTTTGTAAATATAAATTTGACCTCAGTTTTTCTTTCATAACTTTTAAAGTTTTTATTTAAAATGAGATTTTTTGGGGTTTTTTGATGTAAAATTTAATTTTACATAAAAAAGTATTCTTGAGTTTTTTTTAAAAAACTAATACTTTTTCAGATATACAGGGTCAAACAAAAAGTTTGTAAATATAAATTTAATCTTAGTTTTTCTGTCATAACTTTTAACGTTTTTTATTAAAATACGATTTTGTGATGTTCTTTAATGTAGAATTTAATATTACACAAAAAAGTATTCTTAAGTTTTTTCAAAAAAACCAATACTTTTCGAGATATATAGGGTCAAACAAAAAGTTTGTAAATATAAATTTGATCTTAGTTTTTCTGTCATAACTTTTAAAGTTTTTAAATAAAATGAGATTTTTTTGGTTTTTTTGATGTAAAATTTAATTCTACATAAAAAATTATACTTGAGTTTTTTCAAAAAAACTGATACTTTTCGAGATATATAGGGTCAAACAAAAAGTTTGTAAATATAAATTTGATCTTAGTTTTTATGTCATAACTTTTAAAGTTTTTAATGAAAATAAGGTTTTTTAACCTTTTTTATTGTAAAATTTAATTTTACATAAAAAAGTATTTTTGAGTTTTTTTAAAAAAACTGATACTTTTTGAGATATACAGGGTCAAACAAAAAGTTTGTAAATATAAATTTGATCTCAGTTTTTCTGTCATAACTTTTAAAGTTTTTAATTAAAATAAGATTTTTTGGGGTTTTTTGATGTAAAATTTAATTTTACATAAAAAAGTATTCTTGAGTTTTATAAAAAAAACTAATACTTTTTCAGATATACAGGGTCAAACAAAAAGTTTGTAAATATAAATTTAATCTTAGTTATTCTGTCATAACTTTTAACGTTTTTAAATAAAATACGATTTTTTGGTGTTCTTTAATGTAGAATTTAATATTACACAAAAAAGTATTCTTAAGTTTTTTCAAAAAAACTAATACTTGTCGAGATATATAGGGTCAAACAAAAAGTTTGTAAATATAAATTTGATCTTAGTTTTTCTGTCATAACTTTTAAAGTTTTTAAACAAAATGAGATTTTTTTGGTTTTTTTGATGTAAAATTTAATTCTACATAAAAAATTATTCTTAAGTTTTTTCCAAAAACTGATACTTTTCGAGATATATAGGTTCAAACAAAAAGTTTGTAAATATAAATTTGATCTTAGTTTTTCTGTCATAACTTTTAAAGTTTTTAATGAAAATAAGGTTTTTTAACGTTTTTTATTGTAAAATTTAATTTTACATAAAAAAATATTCCTGAGTTTTTTCAAAAGAACTGATACTTTTCGAGATATACAGGGTCAAACAAAAAGTTTGTAAATATAAATTTGATCTTAGTTTTTCTGTCATAACTTTTAAAATTTTTAATTAAAATAAGGTTTTTTAACGTTTTTTATTGTAAAATTTAATTTTACATAAAAAAGTATTCCTGAGTTTTTTCAAAAGAACTGATACTTTTCGAGATATACAGGGTCAAACAAAAAGTTTGTAAATATAAATTTAATCTCAGTTTTTCTGTCATAACTTTTAACGTTTTTAATTAAAATAAGATTTTTTGATGTTTTTTGATGTAGAATTTAATCTTACATAAATAAGTATTCTTGAGTTTTTTCAAAAAAACTAATACTTTTCTAGATATATAGGGTCAAACAAAAAGTTTGTAAATATAAATTTGATCTTAGTTTTTCTGTCATAACTTTTAAAGTTTTTAATGAAAATAAGGTTTTTTAACCTTTTTTATTGTAAAATTTAATTTTACATAAAAAAATATTCCTGAGTTTTTTCAAAAAAACTGATACTTTTCGAGATATACAGGGTCAAACAAAAAGTTTGTAAATATAAATTTGATCTCAGTTTTTCTTTCATAAATTTTAAAGTTTTTAATTAAAATGAGATTTTTTGGGGTTTTTTGATGTAAAATTTAATTATACATAAAAAGGTATTCCTGAGTTTTTTTCAAAAAAACTGATATTTTCGAGATATACAGGGTCAAACAAAAAGTTTGTAAATATAAATTTTATCTCAGTTTTTCTGTCATAACTTTTAATGTTTTTAAATAAAATAAGATGTTTTGATGTTTTTTGATGTAGAATTAAATATTACACAAAAAAGTGTTTTAATGTGTTTTCAAGAAAACTAATATTTTTCGAGATATATAGGGTCAAACAAAAAGTTTGTAAATATAAATTTGATCTTAGTTTTTCTGTCATAACTTTTAAAATTTTTAATTAAAATAAGGTTTTTTAACGTTTTTTATTGTAAAATTTAATTTTACATAAAAAAGTATTCAAGAGTTTTTTCAAAAGAACTGATACTTTTCGAGATATACAGGGTCAAACAAAAAGTTTGTAAATATAAATTTAATCTTAGTTTTTCTGTCATAACTTTTAACGTTTTTAGTTAAAATAAGATTTTTTGATGTTTTTTGATGTAGAATTTAATTTTACATAAATAAGTATTCTTGAGTTTTTTCAAAAAAACTAATACTTTTCTAGATATATAGGGTCAAACAAAAAGTTTGTAAATATAAATTTGACCTCAGTTTTTCTTTCATAACTTTTAAAAATTTTATTTAAAATGAGATTTTTTGGGGTTTTTTGATGTAAAATTTAATTTTACATAAAAAAGTATTCTTGAGTTTTTTTAAAAAAACTAATACTTTTTCAGATATACAGGGTCAAACAAAAAGTTTGTAAATATAAATTTAATCTTAGTTTTTCTGTCATAACTTTTAACGTTTTTAATTAAAATACGATTTTGTGATGTTCTTTAATGTAGAATTTAATATTACACAAAAAAGTATTCTTAAGTTTTTTCAAAAAAACCAATACTTTTCGAGATATATAGGGTCAAACAAAAAGTTTGTAAATATAAATTTGATCTTAGTTTTTCTGTCATAACTTTTAAAGTTTTTAAATAAAATGAGATTTTTTTGGTTTTTTTGATGTAAAATTTAATTCTACATAAAAAATTATACTTGAGTTTTTTCAAAAAAACTGATACTTTTCGAGATATATAGGGTCAAACAAAAAGTTTGTAAATATAAATTTGATCTTAGTTTTTATGTCATAACTTTTAAAGTTTTTAATGAAAATAAGGTTTTTTAACCTTTTTTATTGTAAAATTTAATTTTACATAAAAAAGTATTTTTGAGTTTTTTTAAAAAAACTGATACTTTTTGAAATATACAGGGTCAAACAAAAAGGTTGTAAATATAAATTTAATCTCAGTTTTTCTGTCATAACTTTTAAAGTTTTTAATTAAAATAAGATTTTTTGGGGTTTTTTGATGTAAAATTTAATTTTACATAAAAAAGTATTCTTGAGTTTTTTTAAAAAAACTAATACTTTTTCAGATATACAGGGTCAAACAAAAAGTTTGTAAATATAAATTTAATCTTAGTTATTCTGTCATAACTTTTAACGTTTTTAAATAAAATACGATTTTTTGGTGTTCTTTAATGTAGAATTTAATATTACACAAAAAAGTATTCTTAAGTTTTTTCAAAAAAACTAATACTTTTCGAGATATATAGGGTCAAACAAAAAGTTTGTAAATATAAATTTGATCTTAGTTTTTCTGTCATAACTTTTAAAGTTTTTAAACAAAATGAGATTTTTTTGGTTTTTTTGATGTAAAATTTAATTCTACATAAAAAAATATTCTTGAGTTTTTTCCAAAAACTGATACTTTTCGAGATATATAGGTTCAAACAAAAAGTTTGTAAATATAAATTTGATCTTAGTTTTTCTGTCATAACTTTTAAAGTTTTTAATGAAAATAAGGTTTTTTAACCTTTTTTATTGTAAAATTTAATTTTACATAAAAAAATATTCCTGAGTTTTTTCAAAAAAACTAATACTTTTCGAGATATACAGGGTCAAACAAAAAGTTTGTAAATATAAATTTGATCTCAGTTTTTCTTTCATAAATTTTAAAGTTTTTAATTAAAATGAGATTTTTTGGGGTTTTTTGATGTAAAATTTAATTATACATAAAAAGGTATTTTTAAGTTTTTTTCAAAAAAACTGATACTTTTCGAGATATACAGGGTCAAACAAAAAGTTTGTAAATATAAATTTTATCTCAGTTTTTCTGTCATAACTTTTAACGTTTTTAAATAAAATAAGATGTTTTGATGTTTTTTGATGTAGAATTAAATATTACACAAAAAAGTGTTTTAATGTTTTTTCAAGAAAACTAATATTTTTCGAGATATATAGGATCAACCAAAAAGTTTGTAAATATAAATTTGATCTTAGTTTTTCTGTCATAACTTTTAAAATTTTTAATTAAAATAAGGTTTTTTAACGTTTTTTATTGTAAAATTTAATTTTACATAAAAAAGTATTCCTGAGTTTTTTCAAAAGAACTGATACTTTTCGAGATATACAGGGTCAAACAAAAAGTTTGTAAATATAAATTTAATCTCAGTTTTTCTGTCATAACTTTTAACGTTTTTAATTAAAATAAGATTTTTTGATGTTTTTTGATGTAGAATTTAATCTTACATAAATAAGTATTCTTGAGTTTTTTCAAAAAAACTAATACTTTTCTAGATATATAGGGTCAAACAAAAAGTTTGTAAATATAAATTTGACCTTAGTTTTTCTATCATAACTTTTAAAGTTTTTACTTAAAATGAGATTTTTTGGGGTTTTTTGATGTAAAATTTAATTTTACATAAAAAAGTATTCTTGAGTTTTTTTAAAAAAACTAATACTTTTTCAGATATACAGGGTCAAACAAAAAGTTTGTAAATATAAATTTGATCTTAGTTTTTCTGTCATAACTTTTAAAGTTTTTAATGAAAATAAGGTTTTTTAACCTTTTTTATTGTAAAATTTAATTTTACATAAAAAAGTATTTCTGAGTTTTTTCAAAAGAACTGATACTTTTCGAGATATACAGGGTCAAACAAAAAGTTTGTAAATATAAATTTGATCTTAGTTTTTCTGTCATAACTTTTAAAGTTTTTAAATAAAATGAGAATTTTTTGGTTTTTTTGATGTAAAATTTAATTCTACATAAAAAATTATTCCTGAGGTTTTTCAAAAAAACTGATACGTTTCGAGATATATAGGGTCAAACAAAAAGTTTGTAAATATAAATTTGATCTTAGTTTTTCTGTCATAACTTTTAAAGTTTTTAATGAAAATAAGGTTTTTTAACCTTTTTTATTGTAAAATTTAATTTTACATAAAAAAGTATTTCTGAGTTTTTTTAAAAAAACTGATACTTTTTGAGATATACAGGGTCAAACAAAAAGTTTGTAAATATAAATTTGATCTCAGTTTTTCTTTCATAACTTTTAAAGTTTTTAATTAAAATGAGATTTTTTGGGGTTTTTTGATGTAAAATTTAATTATACATAAAAAGGTATTCTTGAGTTTTTTTCAAAAAAACTGATACTTTTCGAGATATACAGGGTCAAACAAAAAGTTTGTAAATATAAATTTTATCTCAGTTTTTCTGTCATAACTTTTAATGTTTTTAATTAAAATAAGATGTTTTGATGTTTTTTGATTTAGAATTAAATATTACACAAAAAAGTGTTTTAATGTTTTTTCAAGAAAACTAATATTTTTCGAGATATATAGGGTCAAACAAAAAGTTTGTAAATATAAATTTGATCTTAATTTTTCTGTTATAACTTTTACCGTTTTTAATATAAATAAGATTTTTTGATGTTTTTATATGTAGAATTTAATATTACACAAAAAAGTATTCTTAAGTTTTTTCAAAAAAACCAATACTTTTCGAGATATATAGGGTCAAACAAAAAGTTTGTAAATATAAATTTGATCTTAGTTTTTCTGTCATAACTTTTAAAGTTTTTAATTAAAATGAGGTTTTTTAACGGTTTTTGATGTAAAATTTAATTTTACATAAAAAAGTGTTCTTGAGTTTTTTCAAAAAAACTGATACTTTTCGAGATATACAGGGTCAAACAAAAAGTTTGTAAATATAAATTTAATCTCAGTTTTTCTGTCATAACTTTTAACGTTTTTAATTAAAATAAGATTTTTTGGGTTTTTTTGATGTAAAATTTAATTTTACATAAAAAAGTATTCTTGAGTTTTTTCAAAAAAACTGATACTTTTCGAGATATACAGGGTCAAACAAAAAAATTGTAAATATAAATTTTATCTCAGTTTTTCTGTCATAACTTTTAACGTTTTTAATTACAATAAGATTTTTTGATGTTTTTTGATGTTTTTTAATTTTACATAAATAAGTATTCCTGAGTTTTTTCAAAAAAACTAATACTTTTCGAGATATATAGGGTCAACCAAAAAGTTTGTAAATATAAATTTGATCTCAGTTTTACTGTCATAACTTTTAAAGTTTTTAATTAAAATGAGATTTTTTGGGGTTTTTTGATGTAAAATTTAATTTTACATAAAAAAGTATTCCTGAGTTTTTTTAAAAAAACTAATACTTTTCGAGATATACAGGGTCAAACAAAAAGTTTGTAAATATAAATTTAATCTTAGTTTTTCTGTCATAACTTTTAACGTTTTTAATTAAAATAAGATTTTCTGATGTTTTTTTATGTAGAATTTAATTTTACATAAATAAGTATTTTTGAGTTTTTTCAAAAGAACTGATACTTTTCGAGATATACAGGGTCAAACAAAAAGTTTGTAAATATATTAAATTTAATTTTACATAAAAAAGCATTTTCGAGTTTTTTCCAAAAAAACTGATACTTTTCGAGATATACAGGGTCAAACAAAAAGTTTCTAATATAAATTTTATCTCAGTTTTTCTGTCATAACTTTTAACGTTTTTAATTAAAATAAGATATTTTGATGTTTTTTAATGTAGAATTTAATATTACACAAACAAGTGTTTTAAAGTTTTTTCAAAAAAACTAATACTTTTAGAGATATATATGGTCAAACAAAAAGTTTGTAAATATAAATTTGATCTTAGTTTTTCTGTCATAACCTTTAAAGTTTTTAATTAAAATGAGGTTTTTTAACGTTTTTTGATGTAAAATTTAATTTTACATAAAAAAGTATTCCTGAGTTTTTTTCAAAAAACTGGTACTTTTCGAGATATACAGGGTCAAACAAAAAGTTTGTAAATATAAATTTGATCTTAGTTTTTCTGTCATATCTTTTAAAGTTTTTAATTAAAAAGAGGTTTTTTAACATTTTTTGATGTACAATTTAATTTTACATAAATAAGTATTCCCAAGTTTTTTCAAAAGAACTGATACTTTTCGAGATATACAGGGTCAAAAAAAAGTTTGTAAATATAAACTTAATCTCAGTTTTTTTGTCATAACTTTTAACGTTTTTAATTAAAATAAGATTTGTCAATGTAGAATCTAATACTACACAAAAAAGTATTCTTGAATTTTTTCAAAAAAAACTAATATTTTTCGAGATATATAGGGTCAAACAAAAAGTTTGTAAATATAAATTTGATCTTAGTTTTTCTGTCATAACTTTTAAAGTTTTTAATTAAAATAAGATTTTTTGGGGTTTTTTGATGTAGAATTTAATTTTACATAAAAAAGTATTCTTGAGTTTTTTCAAAAAAACTGATACTTTTCGAGATATACAGGGTCAAACAAAAAGTTTGTAAATATATTAAATTTAATTTTACATAAAAAAGTATTCTCGAGTTTTTTCCAAAAAAACTGATACTTTTTGAGATATACAGGGTCAAACAAAAAGTTTGTAAATATAAATTGGATCTCAGTTTTTCTGTCATAACTTTTAACGTTTTTAATTAAAATAAGATTTTTTGATGTAGAATTTAATATTACACAAAAAAGTATTCCTAAGTTTTTAAAAAAAAACTAATACTTTTCGAGATATATAGGGTCAAACAGAAAGTTTGTAAATATAAATTTGATCTCAGTTTTACTGTCATAACCTTTAAAGTTTTTAATTAAAATGAGAGTTTTTGGGGTTTTTTAATGTAAAATTTAATTTTATATAAATAAGTATTCCTCAGTTTTTTCGAAAGAACTGACACTTTTCGAGATATACAGGGTCAAACAAAAAGTTTTTAAATATAAATTTAATCTCAGTTTTTCTGTCATAACTTTTACGTTTTTAATTAGAATAATATTTTTGGATGTAGAATCTAATATTACACAAAAAAGTATTCTTGAGTTTTTTCAAAAAAACTAATACTTTTTGAGATATATAGGGTTAAACAAAAAGTTTGTAAATATAAATTGGATCTCAGTTTTTCTATCATAACTTTTAAAGTTTGTAATTAAAATGAGATTTTTTGGGGTTTTTTAATGTAAAATTTATTTCTACATAAAAAAGTAATCTTCAGTTTTTCCATGAAAACTGATACTTTTTGAAATATACAGGGTCAAACAAAAAGTTTGTAAATATAAATTTAATCTCAGTTTTTCTGTCATAACTTTTAACGTTTTTAATTAAAATAAGATTTTTTGATGTAGAATTTAATATTACACAAAAAAGTATTCCAGAATTTTTTCAAAAAAACTAATACTTTTCGAGATATATAGGGTCAAACAAAAAGTTTGTAAATATAAATTTGATCTCAGTTTTTCTGTCATAACTTTTAAAGTTTTTAATTAAAATGAGATTTCTTGGGGTTTTTTTATGTAAAATTTAATTTTACATAAAAAAGTATTTCTGAGTTTTTTTAAAAAAACTAATACTTTTCGAGATATACAGGGTCAAACAAAAAGTTTGTAAATATAAATTTAATCTTAGTTTTTCTGTCATAACTTTTAAAGTTTTTAAATAAAATGAGGTTTTATAACGTTTTTTAATGTAAAATTTCATTTTACATAAAAAAGTATTCTTGAGTTTTTTCAAAAAAACTGGTACTTCCCGAGATATACAGGGTCAAATAAAAAGTTTGTAAATATAAATTTTATCTTAGTTTTTCTGTCATATCTTTTAAAGTTTTTAATTAAAAAGAGATTTTTTAACGTTTTTTGATGTAAAATTTTATTTTACATAAATAAGTATTCTTGAGTTTTTTCAAAAGAACTGATACTTTTCGAGATATACAGGGTCAAACAAAAAGTTTGTAAATATAAACTTAATCTCAGTTTTTCTGTCATAACTTTTAACGTTTTTAATTAAAATAAGATTTTTTGGGTTTTTTGATGTAAAATTTAATTTTACATAAAAAAGTATTCTTGAGTTTTTTCAAAAAAACTGATACTTTTCGAGATATACAGGGTCAAACAAAAAAATTGTAAATATAAATTTTATCTCAGTTTTTCTGTCATAACTTTTAACGTTTTTAATTACAATAAGATTTTTTGATGTTTTTTGATGTTTTTTAATTTTACATAAATAAGTATTCCTGAGTTTTTTCAAAAAAACTAATACTTTTCGAGATATATAGGGTCAACCAAAAAGTTTGTAAATATAAATTTGATCTCAGTTTTACTGTCATAACTTTTAAAGTTTTTAATTAAAATGAGATTTTTTGGGGTTCTTTAATGTAAAATTTAATTTTACATAAATAAGTATTTTTCAGTTTTTTCGAAAGAACTGACACTTTTCGAGATATACAGGGTCAAACAAACAGGTTTTAAATATAAATTTAATCTGTTTTTCTGTCATAACTTTTAACGTTTTTAATTAAAATAATATTTTTGGATGTAGAATCTAATATTACACAAAAAAGTATTCTTGAGTTTTTTCAAAAAAACTAATACTTTTTGAGATATATAGGGTTAAACAAAAAGTTTGTAAATATAAATTGGATCTCAGTTTTACTGTCATAACCTTTAAAGTTTTTAATTAAAATGAAAGTTTTTGGGGTTCTTTAATGTAAAATTTAATTTTACATAAATAAGTATTCCTCAGTTTTTTCGAAAGAACTGAAACTTTTCGAGATATACAGGGTCAAACAAAAAGTTTTTAAATATAAATTTAATTTCAGTTTTTCTGTCATAACTTTTACGTTTTTAATTAAAATAATATTTTTGGATGTAGAATCTAATATTACACAAAAAAGTATTCTTGAGTTCTTTCAAAAAAACTAATACTTTTTGAGATATATAGGGTTAAACAAAAAGTTTGTAAATATAAATTGGATCTCAGTTTTTCTATCATAACTTTTAAAGTTTGTAATTAAAATGAGATTTTTTGGGGTTTTTTAATGTAAAATTTATTTCTACATAAAAAAGTAATCTTCAGTTTTTCCAAGAAAACTGATACTTTTTGAAATATACAGGGTCAAGCAAAAAGTTTGTAAATATAAATTTAATCTCAGTTTTTCTGTCATAACTTTTAACGTTTTTAATTAAAATAAGATTTTTTGATGTGAAATTTAATATTACACAAAAAAGTATTCCAGAATTTTTTCAAAAAAACTAATACTTTTCGAGATATATAGGGTCAAACAAAAAGTTTGTAAATATAAATTTGATCTTAGTTTTTCTGTCATAGCTTTTCAAGTTTTTAATTAAAATGAGATTTTTTGGGGTTTTTTGATGTAAAATTTAATTTTACATAAAAAAGTATTCCTGAGTTTTTTTAAAAAAACTAATACTTTTCGAGATATACAGGGTCAAACAAAAAGTTTGTAAATATAAATTTAATCTTAGTTTTTCTGTCATAACTTTTAACGTTTTTAATTAAAATAAGATTTTCTGATGTTTTTTTATGTAGAATTTAATTTTACATAAATAAGTATTTTTGAGTTTTTTGAAAAGAACTGATACTTTTCGAGATATACAGGGTCAAACAAAAAGTTTGTAAATATATTAAATTTAATTTTACATAAAAAAGTATTCTCGAGTTTTTTCCAAAAAAACTGATACTTTTTGAGATATACAGGGTCAAACAAAAAGTTTGTAAATATAAATTTTATCTCAGTTTTTCTGTCATAACTTTTAAAGTTTTTAATTAAAATAAGGTTTTTTAACGTTTTTTATTGTAAAATTTAATTTTACATAAAAAAGTGTTCCTGTATTTTTTTAAAAAAACTGATACTTTTCAAGATATACAGGGTCAAACAAAAAGTTTGTAAATATAAATTTAATCTCAGTTTTTCTGTCATAACTTTTAACGTTTTTAATTAAAATAAGATTTTCTGATGTTTTTTTATGTAGAATTTAATTTTACATAAATAAGTATTTTTGAGTTTTTTCAAAAGAACTGATACTTTTCGAGATATACAGGGTCAAACAAAAAGTTTGTAAATATATTAAATTTAATTTTACATAAAAAAGTATTCTCGAGTTTTTTCCAAAAAAACTGATACTTTTCGAGATATACAGGGTCAAACAAAAAGTTTGTAAATATAAATTTTATCTCAGTTTTTCTGTCATCACTTTTAACGTTTTTAATTAAAATAAGATATTTTGATGTTTTTTAATGTAGAATTTAATATTACACAAACAAGTGTTTTAAAGTTTTTTTAAAAAAACTAATACTTTTCGAGATATATAGGGTCAAACAAAAAGTTTGTAAATATAAATTTGATCTTAGTTTTTCTGTCATAACCTTTAAAGTTTTTAATTAAAATGAGGTGTTTTAACGTTTTTTGATGTAAAATTTAATTTTACATAAAAAAGTATTCCTGAGTTTTTTTCAAAAAACTGGTACTTTTCGAGATATACAGGGTCAAACAAAAAGTTTGTAAATATAAATTTGATCTCAGTTTTTCTGTCATCACTTTTAACGTTTTTTATTAAAATAAGATTTTTTGGGTTTTTTGATGTAAAATTTAATTTTACATAAAAAAGTATTCTTGAGTTTTTTCAAAAAAACTGATACTTTTCGAGATATACAGGGTCAAACAAAAAGTTTGTAAATATAAATTTTATCTCAGTTTTTCTGTCATCACTTTTAACGTTTTTAATTAAAATAAGATATTTTGATGTTTTTTAATGTAGAATTTAATATTACACAAACAAGTGTTTTAAAGTTTTTTTAAAAAAACTAATACTTTTCGAGATATATAGGGTCAACCAAAAAGTTTGTAAATATAAATTTGATCTCAGTTTTACTGTCATAACTTTTAAAGTTTTTAATTAAAATGAGATTTTTTGGGGTTCTTTAATGTAAAATTTAATTTTACATAAATAAGTATTCTTCAGTTTTTTCGAAAGAACTGACACTTTTCGAGATATACAGGGTCAAACAAAAAGGTTTTAAATATAAATTTAATCTGTTTTTCTGTCATAACTTTTAACGTTTTTAATTAAAATAATATTTTTGGATGTAGAATCTAATATTACACAAAAAAGTATTCTTGAGTTCTTTTAAAAAAACTAATACTTTTTGAGATATATAGGGTTAAACAAAAAGTTTGTAAATATAAATTGGATCTCAGTTTTTCTATCATAACTTTTAAAGTTTGTAATTAAAATGAGATTTTTTGGGGTTTTTTAATGTAAAATTTATTTCTACATAAAAAAGTAATCTTCAGTTTTTCCAAGAAAACTGATATTTTTTGAAATATACAGGGTCAAACAAAAAGTTTGTAAATATAAATTTAATCTCAGTTTTTCTGTCATAACTTTTAACGTTTTTAATTAAAATAAGATTTTTTGATGTAAAATTTAATATTACACAAAAAAGTATTCCAGAATTTTTTCAAAAAAACTAATACTTTTCGAGATATATAGGGTCAAACAAAAAGTTTGTAAATATAAATTTGATCTTAGTTTTTCTGTCATAACTTTTCAAGTTTTTAATTAAAATGAGATTTTTTGGGGTTTTTTGATGTAAAATTTAATTTTACATAAAAAAGTATTCTCGAGTTTTTTCCAAAAAAACTGATACTTTTTGAGATATACAGGGTCAAACAAAAAGTTTGTAAATATAAATTTTATCTCAGTTTTTCTGTCATAACTTTTAAAGTTTTTAATTAAAATAAGGTTTTTTAACGTTTTTTATTGTAAAATTTAATTTTACATAAAAAAGTGTTCCTGTATTTTTTTAAAAAAACTGATACTTTTCAAGATATACAGGGTCAAACAAAAAGTTTGTAAATATAAATTTAATCTCAGTTTTTCTGTCATAACTTTTAACGTTTTTAATTAAAATAAGATTTTCTGATGTTTTTTTATGTAGAATTTAATTTTACATAAATAAGTATTTTTGAGTTTTTTCAAAAGAACTGATACTTTTCGAGATATACAGGGTCAAACAAAAAGTTTGTAAATATATTAAATTTAATTTTACATAAAAAAGTATTCTCGAGTTTTTTCCAAAAAAACTGATACTTTTCGAGATATACAGGGTCAAACAAAAAGTTTGTAAATATAAATTTTATCTCAGTTTTTCTGTCATCACTTTTAACGTTTTTAATTAAAATAAGATATTTTGATGTTTTTTAATGTAGAATTTAATATTACACAAACAAGTGTTTTAAAGTTTTTTTAAAAAAACTAATACTTTTCGAGATATATAGGGTCAAACAAAAAGTTTGTAAATATAAATTTGATCTTAGTTTTTCTGTCATAACCTTTAAAGTTTTTAATTAAAATGAGGTTTTTTAACGTTTTTTGATGTAAAATTTAATTTTACATAAAAAAGTATTCCTGAGTTTTTTTCAAAAAACTGGTACTTTTCGAGATATACAGGGTCAAACAAAAAGTTTGTAAATATAAATTTGATCTCAGTTTTTCTGTCATCACTTTTAACGTTTTTTATTAAAATAAGATTTTTTGGGTTTTTTGATGTAAAATTTAATTTTACATAAAAAAGTATTCTTGAGTTTTTTCAAAAAAACTGATACTTTTCGAGATATACAGGGTCAAACAAAAAGTTTGTAAATATAAATTTTATCTCAGTTTTTCTGTCATCACTTTTAACGTTTTTAATTAAAATAAGATATTTTGATGTTTTTTAATGTAGAATTTAATATTACACAAACAAGTGTTTTAAAGTTTTTTTAAAAAAACTAATACTTTTCGAGATATATAGGGTCAACCAAAAAGTTTGTAAATATAAATTTGATCTCAGTTTTACTGTCATAACTTTTAAAGTTTTTAATTAAAATGAGATTTTTTGGGGTTCTTTAATGTAAAATTTAATTTTACATAAATAAGTATTCTTCAGTTTTTTCGAAAGAACTGACACTTTTCGAGATATACAGGGTCAAACAAAAAGGTTTTAAATATAAATTTAATCTGTTTTTCTGTCATAACTTTTAACGTTTTTAATTAAAATAATATTTTTGGATGTAGAATCTAATATTACACAAAAAAGTATTCTTGAGTTTTTTCAAAAAAACTAATACTTTTTGAGATATATAGGGTTAAACAAAAAGTTTGTAAATATAAATTGGATCTCAGTTTTACTGTCATAACCTTTAATGTTTTTAATTAAAATGAAAGTTTTTGGGGTTTTTTAATGTAAAATTTAATTTTACATAAATAAGTATTCCTCAGTTTTTTCGAAAGAACTGAAACTTTTCGAGATATACAGGGTCAAACAAAAAGTTTTTAAATATAAATTTAATTTCAGTTTTTCTGTCATAACTTTTACGTTTTTAATTAAAATAATATTTTTGGATGTAGAATCTAATATTACACAAAAAAGTATTCTTGAGTTCTTTTAAAAAAACTAATACTTTTTGAGATATATAGGGTTAAACAAAAAGTTTGTAAATATAAATTGGATCTCAGTTTTTCTATCATAACTTTTAAAGTTTGTAATTAAAATGAGATTTTTTGGGGTTTTTTAATGTAAAATTTATTTCTACATAAAAAAGTAATCTTCAGTTTTTCCAAGAAAACTGATACTTTTTGAAATATACAGGGTCAAACAAAAAGTTTGTAAATATAAATTTAATCTCAGTTTTTCTGTCATAACTTTTAACGTTTTTAATTAAAATAAGATTTTTTGATGTAAAATTTAATATTACACAAAAAAGTATTCCAGAATTTTTTCAAAAAAACTAATACTTTTCGAGATATATAGGGTCAAACAAAAAGTTTGTAAATATAAATTTGATCTTAGTTTTTCTGTCATAACTTTTCAAGTTTTTATTTAAAATGAGATTTTTTGGGGTTTTTTGATGTAAAATTTAATTTTACATAAAAAAGTATTCCTGAGTTTTTTTAAAAAAACTAATACTTTTCGAGATATACAGGGTCAAACAAAAAGTTTGTAAATATAAATTTAATCTTAGTTTTTCTGTCATAACTTTTAACGTTTTTAATTAAAATAAGATTTTCTGATGTTTTTTTATGTAGAATTTAATTTTACATAAATAAGTATTTTTGAGTTTTTTCAAAAGAACTGATACTTTTCGAGATATACAGGGTCAAACAAAAAGTTTGTAAATATATTAAATTTAATTTTACATAAAAAAGTATTCTCGAGTTTTTTCCAAAAAAACTGAGATATACAGGGTCAAACAAAAAGTTTGTAAATATAAATTTAATCTCAGTTTTTCTGTCATCACTTTTAACGTTTTTAATTAAAATAAGATATTTTGATGTTTTTTAATGTAGAATTTAATATTACACAAACAAGTGTTTTAAAGTTTTTTCAAAAAAACTAATACTTTTCGAGATATATAGGGTCAAACAAAAAGTTTGTAAATATAAATTTGATCTTAGTTTTTCTGTCATAACCTTTAAAGTTTTTAATTAAAATGAGGTTTTTTAACGTTTTTTGATGTAAAATTTAATTTTACATAAAAAAGTATTCCTGAGTTTTTTTCAAAAAACTGGTACTTTTCGAGATATACAGGGTCAAACAAAAAGTTTGTAAATATAAATTTGATCTTAGTTTTTCTGTCATATCTTTTAAAGTTTTTAATTAAAAAGAGGTTTTTTAACATTTTTTGATGTACAATTTAATTTTACATAAATAAGTATTCCTAAGTTTTTTCAAAAGAACTGATACTTTTCGAGATATACAGGGTCAAAAAAAAGTTTGTAAATATAAACTTAATCTCAGTTTTTTTGTCATAACTTTTAACGTTTTTAATTAAAATAAGATTTGTCAATGTAGAATCTAATACTACACAAAAAAGTATTCTTGAATTTTTTCAAAAAAAACTAATATTTTTCGAGATATATAGGGTCAAACAAAAAGTTTGTAAATATAAATTTGATCTCAGTTTTTCTGTCATAACTTTTAAAGTTTTTAATTAAAATAAGATTTGTCAATGTAGAATCTAATACTACACAAAAAAGTATTCTTGAATTTTTTCAAAAAAAACTAATATTTTTCGAGATATATAGGGTCAAACAAAAAGTTTGTAAATATAAATTTGATCTCAGTTTTTCTGTCATAACTTTTAAAGTTTTTAATTAAAATAAGATTTTTTGGGGTTTTTTGATGTAAAATTTAAATTTTACATAAAAAAGTATTCTTGAGTTTTTTCAAAAAAACTGATACTTTTCGAGATATACAGGGTCAAACAAAAAGTTTGTAAATATATTAAATTTAATTTTACATAAAAAAGTATTCTCGAGTTTTTTCCAAAAAAACTGATACTTTTTGAGATATACAGGGTCAAACAAAAAGTTTGTAAATATAAATTTTATCTCAGTTTTTCTGTCATAACTTTTAAAGTTTTTAATTAAAATAAGGTTTTTTAACGTTTTTTATTGTAAAATTTAATTTTACATAAAAAAGTGTTCCTGTATTTTTTTAAAAAAACATACTTTTCAAGATATACAGGGTCAAACAAAAAGTTTGTAAATATAAATTTGATCTCAGTTTTTCTGTCATAACTTTTAAAGTTTTTAATTAAAATAAGATTTTTTGGGGTTTTTTGATGTAAAATTTAATTTTACATAAAAAAGTATTCTTGAGTTTTTTCAAAAAAACTGATACTTTTCGAGATATACAGGGTCAAACAAAAAGTTTGTTAATATAAATTTGATCTTAGTTTTAATGTCATAACTTTTAACATTTTAAATTAAAATAAGATTTTTTGGGTTTTTTTGATGTAAAATTTAATTTTACATAAAAAATTATTCTCGAGTTTTTTTAAAAAAACATACTTTTCGAGATATATTGGGTCAAACGAAAAGTTTGTAAATATAAATTTGATCTTAGTTTTTCTGTCATAACTTTTAAAGTTTTTAATTAAAATAAGGTTTTTTAACGCTTTTTCTTGTAAAATTTAATTTTACATAAAAAAGTATTCCTGAGTTTTTTCAAAAAAACTGATACTTTTCGTGATATACAGGGTCAAACAAAAAAATTGTAAATATAAACTTAATCTCAGTTTTTTGTCATATCTTTTAACGTTTTTAATTAAAATAACATTTTTTGATGTAGAATCTAATACTACACAAAAAAGTATTCTTGAGTTTTTTTAAAAAAACTAATACTTTTCGAGATATATAGGGTCAAACAAACATTTTGTAAATATAAATATTGAAACACTTATGGGGGCTTTTTACACAATTTATTTACAAAATTGTTAAGATACACTGAACTCTGCTGGATAACGTCTAACTACTTGACAATACAATGAACTCTTCTGAACACTTGACTCGAACTGACGTTAACTGCCCGTGCATCCCCTTATATACAACATTATTTAATCTAGTTAGTGTGTTTAGAAGTTTCTAGAATTTTCTAGAACATTATTTAAAATGGTCAGTTGATTTTTTTTACAAACTTCTAAAAATCAACTGTCAACAACAATCTTTCAAATTAAGGTCCCTTCCTTTACGGTTATCCCGTTACACTGCCCCCTCCTTAGATTCATTCCTCCTGGAATGTTATTTCCTACATCGGAATCCCGCACACTCCCTGAGCCAGCCAAACCATTTTCTTGGAGTTGCTGCGAATCTCCACTGTGGTTTCCCTGGTAAGGCGCCAAACGATCATGATGGACCACGACGGGTTTCCCTCTGGGAATTTTCACGATCCTATAAATGACATCGTTAATCTTCTTCTTGATGGTGTAAGGACCTTTCCAGTTCTTTTGTAATTTGGGACAAATACCTCGACGCCGTCGGGGGTTATACAGCCAGACTAAATCTCCAACTTGGTAACTCTTTTCCATTGTCCGTGTGTCATAGTACCTCTTCATCCGATCACTAGATAATTGTAGTTTTCCACGCACCAGGTTGTGTATATTCTCCATTCGATTCTGAAGGTCAGCGACATATTGTTCACGTGCCATTTCTTCACCAGGTTTACAACCAAACACCAAGTCACATGGTAGCCTCATTTCTCTACCGAACAGGACCTTCGCAGGCGTTTGGCCAGTTGATTCGTTGATGGCCGATCGAATTGCCATTAGAAATAGTGGAATATGTCGATCCCAATCCCTCTGACAATCTGACACCACTTTTGACAGATAGTTGGTTATAGTCCGGTTCATTCGTTCCACCATTCCATCAGACTGAGGGTGCATCGCTGTGGTTCTCGTTTTGTGGATGCCTAATCTTTGGCAAACTTCTTGAAACAGCTTGCTCTCAAAATTTCTTCCTTGGTCTGAATGTAATTCTAATGGTACCCCAAATCGGCTTACGAATTCTTCAACCAATATATCTGCTAAAGTGGTAGCTTCCTGATTGGGAACTGCATATGCTTCAACCCATTTAGTGAAGTAGTCCATTACAACAAAGATGTACTTGTTTCCTACATCGGTCTGTGGAAGTGGCCCCAATACATCTACTGCGATTCTTTCAAAAGGACTTCCAACCAGGTATTGCTGCATTTCCGCCTTCGGTTTCCGGTGCGGACCGTTACTGGCAGCACATGTAGTGCATTTACGACACCAATCTTTAACATCATTGGTGCAATTTACCCAGTAAAATCTATCTCGGATCTTTTGCAGCGTTTTCGTGATACCCAGATGTCCTCCAGAACTATCATTATGCATCTGTTTTAAAATTTCCGGTACAGCATTTCTTGGGACCACTATTTGTTTCCTTGTTTCTGTGCCCTCGGAATTTTCTACAAGTCTTTTAACGAGCCCTCCGTCCAAAATTAAAGAGTTCCATTGGGACCAGTATGCTTTTAAAGCAGGAGAGGATGAGGATATCTCTCTCCACAACGGACGACGGTCCATTCTCTTCCATTCCCGAATCTTTCTCAGAACGGGATCGTTTTCTTGTTGCTCCTCCAGCCTAGAGCTCTCGTCTTCTGGCACAACCTTAACTAAGGCGACTTTTTCCTCGTTCTGCTCCACTCGGGTACAATGGGGGCAAGTATTTCTTATGTGGCCTAGTTCTCCGCAATTCCAGCACCTCACTGGGCGCCTTCCTTTTGAACAAAACTTCTTTAACCTCTCCACTACCGCTTCGACGTTGCTGACGGCATAAACGGCATGGTCGAAGTTACCAGTATCTTCCATCAGTCGAGCAGCTCCATGTGAGGCCTCCGTCGCCGCATCGAACTCCAGGGCAATGGTCAAGGCGTTTACAAGAGATCTCGGTCTCGCCAGCCGTACAGCCCGTTGCAACTCGGCGTCTCGAAGACCATCGGTAAAGGTTTGGATCGCCAGGCACTCCAGAAAATCTTCCGCTGCATTTGGATACGCAAACCGTACCATTTTTTCCACTTCAGCTTTGAACTCCTGGATAGTTTCTCCATTTTTCTGCTTCCGGCTTTTCAACTGCACTCGGTATACCGGTTGTAGATGACATTGACCATAACGCATCTCTAGACGATTTACCAATAGCTCAAAATTGTCAACCTCATCCGGTGTCAATACATGCAGGACGTCTAAAGCCTCGCCTCGCAGAGCCATGGTTAGGAACAATGCCTTCTCTTGGGGTGACCATCCATTCGCTCTGGCCACTGCGTCAAATTGTTTCAGGTAATTTGACCAGGAAGTCATCCCGTCGAAGGTTGGGGGTTTTATCGTCATTCGTACCTGGGCCGCCTCTCCGTTTCCTCGTCGTTCGACGTCTACGTGGCCGGTTTCCCTCCTTTCTGCATTTCCGTCGCCGTGGTGGATGATTTGGTTTCGGCGACAAGCTTCCTGTTCTTGTTGAAGCTTCCTTATCTCGGACTGCATTTGCTGGTTGATCTCCTCTCGGATGTTGGCCACTTGCTGGTTCAAGTTGTCCACTTGCTGATTCAAGTTGGCCACTTGCTGGTTTTGCTCGTCTCGCAAGTTGGACACTTGCTGATTTTGTTCGTCTCGCAAGCTGGACACTTGCTGATTTTGTTCGTCACGAAGAGTGTACATTTCGGAGCGCAAATGCGATATTTGCTGGGAGAAGGAACTGGATAACTCTTCTGGTAGGGTAGACATCCGTTGTGACAGCTGGGACATATCTTCGCGCTGGCTCTTCATCTGACTGGAAAGCTCCTCTTGTTGGCTCTTCATCTGACTGGACAGCTCCTCTTGTTGGTTCGTCATTCGTTGCGACAGCTGGGACATATCTTCGCGCTGGCTGCTTATCTGACTGGACAACTGGGAAAGTTGTTGAGTTAGTTCAGAATTTGCTTTTTGAACTGGGTCTTCGAACTCCACAGCGTCAGGGTCCAAATTATTATTTACGTAGTACTCACGGAGCCTTCTCAACAATACGGATTTGCTTCCAGTAGTTTCCAACTCTAATTCTTCAAGCTCTCTTCTGAGCTCAGCCACCAATAGTTCATTTATCTTTTTTCCAGGCATTCTTGTATCTTCACCCCACACCTGACACCAATTTGAAACACTTATGGGGGCTTTTTACACAATTTATTTACAAAATTGTTAAGATACACTGAACTCTGCTGGATAACGTCTAACTACTTGACAATACAATGAACTCTTCTGAACACTTGACTCGAACTGACGTTAACTGCCCGTGCATCCCCTTATATACAACATTATTTAATCTAGTTAGTGTGTTTAGAAGTTTCTAGAATTTTCTAGAACATTATTTAAAATGGTCAGTTGATTTTTTTTACAAACTTCTAAAAATCAACTGTCAACAACAATCTTTCAAATTAAGGTCCCTTCCTTTACGGTTATCCCGTTACACTATGATCTCAGTTTTTCTGTCATAACTTTTAAAGATTTTAATTAAAATAAGATTTTTTGGTACTTTTTGATGTAAAATTTAATTTTACATAAAAAAGTATTCCTGAGTTTTTTTAAAAAAACTGATACTTTTTGAGATATACAGGGTCAAACAAAAAGTTTGTAAATATAAATTTAATCTTAGTTTTTTTGTCATAACTTTTAACGTTTTTAATTAAAATAAGATTTTCTGATGTTTTTTTATGTAGAATTTAATTTTACATAAATAAGTATTTTTGAGTTTTTTCAAAAGAACTGATACTTTTCGAGATATACAGGGTCAAACAAAAAGTTTGTAAATATATTAAATTTAATTTTACATAAAAAAGTATTCTCGAGTTTTTTCCAAAACAACTGATACTTTTTGAGATATACAGGGTCAAACAAAAAGTTTGTAAATATAAATTTTATCTCAGTTTTTCTGTCATAACTTTTAAAGTTTTTAATTAAAATAAGGTTTTTTAACGTTTTTGATTGTAAAATTTAATTTTACATAAAAAAGTGTTCCTGTATTTTTTTAAAAAAACTGATACTTTTCAAGATATACAGGGTCAAAAAAAAAGTTTCTAAATATAAATTTAATCTCATTTTTTCTATCATAACTTTTAACGTTTTTAATTAAAATAAGATTTTCTGATGTTTTTTTATGTAGAATTTAATTTTACATAAATAAGTATTTTTGAGTTTTTTCAAAAGAACTGATACTTTTCGAGATATACAGGGTCAAACAAAAAGTTTGTAAATATATTAAATTTAATTTTACATAAAAAAGTATTCTCGAGTTTTTTCCAAAAAAACTGATACTTTTCGAGATATACAGGGTCAAACAAAAAGTTTGTAAATATAAATTTTATCTCATTTTTTCTGTCGTAACTTTTAACGTTTTTAATTACAATAAGATTTTTTGATGTTTTTTGATGTTTTTTAATTTTACATAAATAAGTATTCCTGAGTTTTTTCAAAAAAACTAATACTTTTCGAGATATATAGGGTCAACCAAAAAGTTTGTAAATATAAATTTGATCTCAGTTTTACTGTCATAACTTTTAAAGTTTTTAATTAAAATGAGATTTTTTGGGGTTCTTCAATGTAAAATTTAATTTTACATAAATAAGTATTCTTCAGTTTTTTCGAAAGAACTGACAATTTTCGAGATATACAGGGTCAAACAAAAAGT
Source organism: Altica lythri (assembly GCA_964028335.1). Classification (NCBI taxonomy): domain Eukaryota; kingdom Metazoa; phylum Arthropoda; class Insecta; order Coleoptera; family Chrysomelidae; genus Altica; species Altica lythri. The sequence continues at coordinate 39,102 of CAXIIO010000427.1, read as the reverse complement.
TTTTAAATATAAATTTTATCTGTTTTTCTGTCATAACTTTTAACGTTTTTAATTAAAATAATATTTTTGGATGTAGAATCTAATATTACACAAAAAAGTATTCTTGAGTTTTTTCAAAAAAACTAATACTTTTTGAGATATATAGGGTTAAACAAAAAGTTTGTAAATATAAATTGGATCTCAGTTTTACTGTCATAACCTTTAAAGTTTTTAATTAAAATGAAAGTTTTTGGGGTTCTTTAATGTAAAATTTAATTTTACATAAATAAGTATTCCTCAGTTTTTTCGAAAGAACTGAAACTTTTCGAGATATACAGGGTCAAACAAAAAGTTTTTAAATATAAATTTAATTTCAGTTTTTCTGTCATAACTTTTACGTTTTTAATTAAAATAATATTTTTGGATGTAGAATCTAATATTACACAAAAAAGTATTCCTGAGTTTTTTCAAAAAAACTAATACTTTTCGAGATATATAGGGTCAACCAAAAAGTTTGTAAATATAAATTTGATCTCAGTTTTACTGTCATAACTTTTAAAGTTTTTAATTAAAATGAGATTTTTTGGGGTTTTTTAATGTAAAATTTAATTTTACATAAATAAGTATTCCTCAGTTTTTTCGAAAGAACTGACAATTTTCGAGATATACAGGGTCAAACAAAAAGTTTTTAAATATAAATTTAATCTGTTTTTCTGTCATAACTTTTAACGTTTTTAATTAAAATAATATTTTTGGATGTAGAATCTAATATTACACAAAAAAGTATTCTTGAGTTTTTTCAAAAAAACTAATACTTTTTGAGATATATAGGGTTAAACAAAAAGTTTGTAAATATAAATTGGATCTCAGTTTTACTGTCATAACCTTTAAAGTTTTTAATTAAAATGAAAGTTTTTGGGGTTCTTTAATGTAAAATTTAATTTTACATAAATAAGTATTCCTCAGTTTTTTCGAAAGAACTGAAACTTTTCGAGATATACAGGGTCAAACAAAAAGTTTTTAAATATAAATTTAATTTCAGTTTTTCTGTCATAACTTTTACGTTTTTAATTAAAATAATATTTTTGGATGTAGAATCTAATATAACACAAAAAAGTATTCCTGAGTTTTTTCAAAAAAACTAATACTTTTTGAGATATATAGGGTTAAACAAAAAGTTTGTAAATATAAATTGGATCTCAGTTTTTCTATCATAACTTTTAAAGTTTGTAATTAAAATGAGATTTTTTGGGGTTTTTTAATGTAAAATTTATTTCTACATAAAAAAGTAATCTTTAGTTTTTCCAAGAAAACTGATACTTTTTGAAATATACAGGGTCAAACAAAAAGTTTGTAAATATAAATTTAATCTCAGTTTTTCTGTCATAACTTTTAACGTTTTTAATTAAAATAAGATTTTTTGATGTAGAATTTAATATTACACAAAAAAGTATTCTAGAATTTTTTCAAAAAAACTAATACTTTTCGAGATATATAGGGTCAAACAAAAAGTTTGTAAATATAAATTTGATCTTAGTTTTTCTGTCATAACTTTTCAAGTTTTTAATTAAAATGAGATTTTTTGTAGTTTTTTAATGTAAAATTTAATTTTACATAAAAAAGTATTCCTGAGTTTTTTTAAAAAAACTAATACTTTTTGAGATATACAGGGTCAAACAAAAAGTTTGTAAATATAAATTTAATCTTAGTTTTTTTGTCATAACTTTTAACATTTTTAATTAAAATAAGATTTTCTGATGTTTTTTTATGTAGAATTTAATTTTACATAAATAAGTATTTATGAGTTTTTTCAAAAGAACTGATACTTTTCGAGATATACAGGGTCAAACAAAAAGTTTGTAAATATATTAAATTTAATTTTACATAAAAAAGTATTCTCGAGTTTTTTCCAAAAAAACTGATACTTTTTAAAATATACAGGGTCAAACAAAAAGTTTGTAAATATAAATTTTATCTCAGTTTTTCTGTCATAACTTTTAAAGTTTTTAATTAAAATAAGGTTTTTTAACGTTTTTGATTGTAAAATTTAATTTTACATAAAAAAGTGTTCCTGTATTTTTTTAAAAAAACTGATACTTTTCAAGATATACAGGGTCAAAAAAAAAGTTTGTAAATATAAATTTAATCTCATTTTTTCTATCATAACTTTTAACGTTTTTAATTAAAATAAGATTTTCTGATGTTTTTTTATGTAGAATTTAATTTTACATAAATAAGTATTTTTGAGTTTTTTCAAAAGAACTGATACTTTTCGAGATATACAGGGTCAAACAAAAAGTTTGTAAATAGATTAAATTTAATTTTACATAAAAAAGTATTCTCGAGTTTTTTCCAAAAAAACTGATACTTTTCGAGATATACAGGGTCAAACAAAAAGTTTGTAAATATAAATTTTATCTCAGTTTTTCTGTCATAACTTTTAACGTTTTTAATTAAAATAAGATATTTTGATGTTTTTTAATGTAGAATTTAATATTACACAAACAAGTGTTTTAAAGTTTTTTCAAAAAAACTAATACTTTTCGAGATATATAGGGTCAAACAAAAAGTTTGTAAATATAAATTTGATCTTAGTTTTTCTGTCATAACCTTTAAAGTTTTTAATTAAAATAAGGTTTTTTAACGTTTTTTGATGTAAAATTTAAATTTACATAAAAAAGTATTCTTGAGTTTTTTTAAAAAAACTGGTACTTTTCGAGATATACAGGGTCAAACAAAAAGTTTGTAAATATAAATTTGATCTTAGTTTTTCTGTCATAACTTTTAACGTTTTTAATTAAAATAAGATTTGTCAATGTAGAATCTAATACTACACAAAAAAGTATTCTTGTATTTTTTCAAAAAAAAAACTAATATTTTTCGAGATATATAGGGTCAAACAAAAAGTTTGTAAATATAAATTTGATCTCAGTTTTTCTGTCATAACTTTTAAAGTTTTTAATTAAAATAAGATTTTTTGGGGTTTTTTGATGTAAAATTTAATTTTACATAAAAAAGTATTCCTGAGTTTTTTCAAAAGAACTGATACTTTTCGAGATAAACAGGGTCAAAAAAAAGTTTGTAAATATAAACTTAATCTCAGTTTTTTTGTCATAACTTTTAACGTTTTTAATTAAAATAAGATTTGTCAATGTAGAATCTAATACTACACAAAAAAGTATTCTTGTATTTTTTCAAAAAAAAACTAATATTTTTCGAGATATATAGGGTCAAACAAAAAGTTTGTAAATATAAATTTGATCTCAGTTTTTCTGTCATAACTTTTAAAGTTTTTAATTAAAATAAGATTTTTTGGGGTTTTTTGATGTAAAATTTAATTTTACATAAAAAAGTATTCCTGAGTTTTTTCAAAAAAAACAGATACTTTTCGAGATATACAGGGTCAAACAAAAAGTTTGTAAATATAAATTTTATCTCAGTTTTTCTGTCATAACTTTTAACCTTTTTAATTAAAATAAGATGTTTTGATGTTTTTTTATGTAGATTTTAATATTACACAAAAAAGTATTCTTAAGTTTTTTTGAAAAAACTAATAATTTTCGAGATATATAGGGTCAAACAAAAAGTTTGTAAATATAAATTTGATCTTAGTTTTAATGTCATAACTTTTAACATTTTAAATTAAAATAAGATTTTTTGGGTTTTTTTGATGTAAAATTTAATTTTACATAAAAAATTATTCTCGAGTTTTTTTAAAAAAACTGATACTTTTCGAGATATATTGGGTCAAACAAAAAAATTGTAAATATAAACTTAATCTCAGTTTTTTGTCATATCTTTTAACGTTTTTAATTAAAATAACATTTTTTGATGTAGAATCTAATACTACACAAAAAAGTATTCTTGAGGTTTTTCAAAAAAACTAATACTTTTCGAGATATATAGGGTCAAACAAACATTTTGTAACTATAAATATGATCTCAGTTTTTCTGTCATAACTTTTAAAGATTTTAATTAAAATGAGATTTTTTGGTATTTTTTGATGTAAAATTTAATTTTACATAAAAAAGTGTTCCTGAGTTTTTTTAAAAAAACTGATACTTTTCGAGATATACAGGGTCAAACAAAAAGTTTGTAAATATAAATTTGATCTTAATTTTTCTGTCATAACTTTTAACGTTTTTAATTAAAATAAGATTTTTTGATGTTTTTTGATGTAGAATTTAATTTTACATAAATAACTATTCTTGAGTTTTTTCAGAAGAACTGATACTTTTCGAGATATACAGCGTCAAACAAAAAGTTTGTAAATATAAATTTAATCTCAGTTTTTCTGTCATAACTTTTAACTTTTTTAATTAAAATAGGATTTTTTGATGTAAAATTTAATTCTACATAAAAAAGTATTCCTGAGTTTTTTAAAAAAAACTGATACTTTTCGAGATATACAGGGTCAAACAAAAAGTTTGTAATTATAAATTTAATCTTAGTTTTTCTGTCATAACTTTTAACGTTTTGAATTAAAATAAGATTTTCTGATGTTTTGTGATGTAGAATTTAATATTAAACAAAAAAGTATTCCTGAATTTTTTTAAAAAAACTAATACTTTTCGAGATATATAGGGTCAAACAAAAAGTTTGTAAATATAAATTTGATCTCAGTTTTTCTGTCATAACTTTTAACGTTTTTAATTAAAATAAGATTTTAATTAAAATAATATTTTTGGATGTAGAATCTAATATTACACAAAAAAGTATTCTTGAGTTTTTTCAAAAAAACTAATACTTTTTGAGATATATAGGGTTAAACAAAAAGTTTGTAAATATAAATTGGATCTCAGTTTTACTGTCATAACCTTTAAAGTTTTTAATTAAAATGAAAGTTTTTGGGGTTCTTTAATGTAAAATTTAATTTTACATAAATAAGTATTCCTCAGTTTTTTCGAAAGAACTGAAACTTTTCGAGATATACAGGGTCAAACAAAAAGTTTTTAAATATAAATTTAATTTCAGTTTTTCTGTCATAACTTTTACGTTTTTAATTAAAATAATATTTTTGGATGTAGAATCTAATATTACACAAAAAAGTATTCCTGAGTTTTTTCAAAAAAACTAATACTTTTTGAGATATATAGGGTTAAACAAAAAGTTTGTAAATATAAATTGGATCTCAGTTTTTCTATCATAACTTTTAAAGTTTGTAATTAAAATGAGATTTTTTGGGGTTTTTTAATGTAAAATTTATTTCTACATAAAAAAGTAATTTTCAGTTTTTCCAACAAAACTGATACTTTTTGAAATATACAGGGTCAAACAAAAAGTTTGTAAATATAAATTTAATCTCAGTTTTTCTGTCATAACTTTTAACGTTTTTAATTAAAATAAGATTTTTTGATGTAGAATTTAATATTACACAAAAAAGTATTCCAGAATTTTTTCAAAAAAACTAATACTTTTCGAGATATATAGGGTCAAACAAAAAGTTTGTAAATATAAATTTGATCTTAGTTTTTCTGTCATAACTTTTAAAGTTTTTAATTAAAATAAGATTTTTTGGGGTTTTTTGATGTAAAATTTAATTTTACATAAAAAAGTATTCCTGAGTTTTTTCAAAAGAACTGATACTTTTCGAGATAAACAGGGTCAAAAAAAAGTTTGTAAATATAAACTTAATCTCAGTTTTTTTGTCATAACTTTTAACGTTTTTAATTAAAATAAGATTTGTCAATGTAGAATCTAATACTACACAAAAAAGTATTCTTGTATTTTTTCAAAAAAAAACTAATATTTTTCGAGATATATAGGGTCAAACAAAAAGTTTGTAAATATAAATTTGATCTCAGTTTTTCTGTCATAACTTTTAAAGTTTTTAATTAAAATAAGATTTTTTGGGGTTTTTTGATGTAAAATTTAATTTTACATAAAAAAGTATTCCTGAGTTTTTTCAAAAAAAACAGATACTTTTCGAGATATACAGGGTCAAACAAAAAGTTTGTAAATATAAATTTTATCTCAGTTTTTCTGTCATAACTTTTAACCTTTTTAATTAAAATAAGATGTTTTGATGTTTTTTTATGTAGATTTTAATATTACACAAAAAAGTATTCTTAAGTTTTTTTGAAAAAACTAATAATTTTCGAGATATATAGGGTCAAACAAAAAGTTTGTAAATATAAATTTGATCTTAGTTTTAATGTCATAACTTTTAACATTTTAAATTAAAATAAGATTTTTTGGGTTTTTTTGATGTAAAATTTAATTTTACATAAAAAATTATTCTCGAGTTTTTTTAAAAAAACTGATACTTTTCGAGATATATTGGGTCAAACAAAAAGTTTGTAAATATAAATTTGATCTTAGTTTTTCTGTCATAACTTTTAAAGTTTTTAATTAAAATAAGGTTTTTTAACGTTTTTTCTTGTAAAATTTAATTTTACATAAAAAAGTATTCCTGAGTTTTTTCAAAAAAACTGATACTTTTCGTGATATACAGGGTCAAACAAAAAAATTGTAAATATAAACTTAATCTCAGTTTTTTGTCATATCTTTTAACGTTTTTAATTAAAATAACATTTTTTGATGTAGAATCTAATACTACACAAAAAAGTATTCATGAGGTTTTTCAAAAAAACTAATACTTTTCGAGATATATAGGGTCAAACAAACATTTTGTAACTATAAATATGATCTCAGTTTTTTTGTCATAACTTTTAAAGATTTTAATTAAAATGAGATTTTTTGGTATTTTTTGATGTAAAATTTAATTTTACATAAAAAAGTATTCCTGAGTTTTTTTAAAAAAACTGATACTTTTCGAGATATACAGGGTCAAACAAAAAGTTTGTAAATATAAATTTGATCTTAATTTTTCTGTCATAACTTTTAACGTTTTTAATTAAAATAAGATTTTTTGATGTTTTTTGATGTAGAATTTAATTTTACATAAATAACTATTCCTGAGTTTTTTCAGAAGAACTGATACTTTTCGAGATATACAGCGTCAAACAAAAAGTTTGTAAATATAAATTTAATCTCAGTTTTTCTGTCATAACTTTTAACTTTTTTAATTAAAATAGGATTTTTTGATGTAAAATTTAATTCTACATAAAAAAGTATTCCTGAGTTTTTTCAAAAAAACTGATACTTTTCGAGATATACAGGGTCAAACAAAAAGTTTGTAATTATAAATTTAATCTTAGTTTTTCTGTCATAACTTTTAACGTTTTTAATTAAAATAAGATTTTCTGATGTTTTGTGATGTAGAATTTAATATTAAACAAAAAAGTATTCCTGAATTTTTTTAAAAAAACTAATACTTTTCGAGATATATAGGGTCAAACAAAAAGTTTGTAAATATAAATTTGATCTCAGTTTTTCTGTCATAACTTTTAACGTTTTTAATTAAAATAAGATTTTAATTAAAATAATATTTTTGGATGTAGAATCTAATATTACACAAAAAAGTATTCTTGAGTTTTTTCAAAAAAACTAATACTTTTTGAGATATATAGGGTTAAACAAAAAGTTTGTAAATATAAATTGGATCTCAGTTTTACTGTCATAACCTTTAAAGTTTTTAATTAAAATGAAAGTTTTTGGGGTTCTTTAATGTAAAATTTAATTTTACATAAATAAGTATTCCTCAGTTTTTTCGAAAGAACTGAAACTTTTCGAGATATACAGGGTCAAACAAAAAGTTTTTAAATATAAATTTAATTTCAGTTTTTCTGTCATAACTTTTACGTTTTTAATTAAAATAATATTTTTGAATGTAGAATCTAATATTACACAAAAAAGTATTCCTGAGTTTTTTCAAAAAAACTAATACTTTTTGAGATATATAGGGTTAAACAAAAAGTTTGTAAATATAAATTGGATCTCAGTTTTTCTATCATAACTTTTAAAGTTTGTAATTAAAATGAGATTTTTTGGGGTTTTTTAATGTAAAATTTATTTCTACATAAAAAAGTAATTTTCAGTTTTTCCAACAAAACTGATACTTTTTGAAATATACAGGGTCAAACAAAAAGTTTGTAAATATAAATTTAATCTCAGTTTTTCTGTCATAACTTTTAACGTTTTTAATTAAAATAAGATTTTTTGATGTAGAATTTAATATTACACAAAAAAGTATTCCAGAATTTTTTCAAAAAAACTAATACTTTTCGAGATATATAGGGTCAAACAAAAAGTTTGTAAATATAAATTTGATCTTAGTTTTTCTGTCATAACTTTTCAAGTTTTTAATTAAAATAAGATTTTTTGTAGTTTTTTGATGTAAAATTTAATTTTACATAAAAAAGTATTTTTGAGTTTTTTTAAAAAAACTAATACTTTTTGAGATATACAGGGTCAAACAAAAAGTTTGTAAATATAAATTTAATCTTAGTTTTTCTGTCATAACTTTTAACGTTTTTAATTAAAATAAGATTTTCTGATGTTTTTTTATGTAGAATTTAATTTTACATAAATAAGTATTTTTGAGTTTTTTCAAAAGAACTGATACTTTTCGAGATATACAGGGTCAAACAAAAAGTTTGTAAATATATTAAATTTAATTTTACATAAAAAAGTATTCTCGAGTTTTTTCCAAAAAAACTGATACTTTTTGAGATATACAGGGTCAAACAAAAAGTTTGTAAATATAAATTTTATCTCAGTTTTTCTGTCATAACTTTTAAAGTTTTTAATTAAAATAAGGTTTTTTAACGTTTTTGATTGTAAAATTTAATTTTACATAAAAAAGTGTTCCTGTATTTTTTTCAAAAAAACTGATACTTTTCAAGATATACAGGGTCAAAAAAAAAGTTTGTAAATATAAATTTAATCTCATTTTTTCTGTCATAACTTTTAACGTTTTTAATTAAAATAAGATTTTCTGATGTTTTTTTATGTAGAATTTAATTTTACATAAATAAGTATTTCTGAGTTTTTTTAAAAGAACTGATACTTTTCGAGATATACAGGGTCAAACAAAAAGTTTGTAAATATATTAAATTTAATTTTACATAAATAAGTATTCTCGAGTTTTTTCCAAAAAAACTGATACTTTTCGAGATATACAGGGTCAAACAAAAAGTTTGTAAATATAAATTTTATCTCAGTTTTTCTGTCATAACTTTTAACGTTTTTAATTAAAATAAGATGTTTTGATGTTTTTTTATGTAGATTTTAATATTACACAAAAAAGTATTTTTAAGTTTTTTTGAAAAAACTAATAATTTTCGAGATATATAGGGTCAAACAAAAAGTTTGTAAATATAAATTTGATCTTAGTTTTAATGTCATAACTTTTAACATTTTAAATTAAAATAAGATTTTTTGGGTTTTTTTGATGTAAAATTTAATTTTACATAAAAAATTATTCTCGAGTTTTTTTAAAAAAACTGATACTTTTCGAGATATATTGGGTCAAACAAAAAGTTTGTAAATATAAATTTGATCTTAGTTTTTCTGTCATAACTTTTAAAGTTTTTAATTAAAATAAGGTTTTTTAACGTTTTTTCTTGTAAAATTTAATTTTACATAAAAAAGTATTCCTGAGTTTTTTCAAAAAAACTGATACTTTTCGTGATATACAGGGTCAAACAAAAAAATTGTAAATATAAACTTAATCTCAGTTTTTTGTCATATCTTTTAACGTTTTTAATTAAAATAAAATTTTTTAATGTAGAATCTAATACTACACAAAAAAGTATTCTTGAGTTTTTTCAAAAAAACTAATACTTTTCGAGATATATAGGGTCAAACAAACATTTTGTAAATATAAATATGATCTCAGTTTTTCTGTCATAACTTTTAATGTTTTTAATTAAAATAAGATTTTTTGATGTTTTTTGATGTAGAATTTAATTTTACATAAATAACTATTCTTGAGTTTTTTCAGAAGAACTGATACTTTTCGAGATATACAGCGTCAAACAAAAAGTTTGTAAATATAAATTTAATCTCAGTTTTTCTGTCATAACTTTTAACTTTTTTAATTAAAATAGGATTTTTTGATGTAAAATTTAATTCTACATAAAAAAGTATTCTAGAGTTTTTTCAAAAAAACTGATACTTTTCGAGATATACAGGGTCAAACAAAAAGTTTGTAATTATAAATTTAATCTTAGTTTTTCTGTCAAAACTTTTAACGTTTTTAATTAAAATAAGATTTTCTGATGTTTTTTGATGTAGAATTTAATATTACACAAAAAAGTATTCCTGAATTTTTTTAAAAAAACTAATACTTTTCGAGATATATAGGGTCAAACAAAAAGTTTGTAAATATAAATTTGATCTCAGTTTTTCTGTCATAACTTTTAACGTTTTTAATTAAAATAATATTTTTGGATGTAGAATCTAATATTACACAAAAAAGTATTCTTGAGTTTTTTCAAAAAAACCAATACTTTTTGAGATATATAGGGTTAAACAAAAAGTTTGTAAATATAAATTGGATCTCAGTTTTACTGTCATAACCTTTAAAGTTTTTAATTAAAATAAAAGTTTTTGGGGTTCTTTAATGTAAAATTTAATTTTACATAAATAAGTATTCCTCAGTTTTTTCGAAAGAACTGAAACTTTTCGAGATATACAGGGTCAAACAAAAAGTTTTTAAATATAAATTTAATTTCAGTTTTTCTGTCATAACTTTTACGTTTTTAATTAAAATAATATTTTTGGATGTAGAATCTAATATTACACAAAAAAGTATTCTTGAGTTTTTTCAAAAAAACTAATACTTTTTGAGATATATAGGGTTAAACAAAAAGTTTGTAAATATAAATTGGATCTCAGTTTTTCTATAATAACTTTTAAAGTTTGTAATCAAAATGAGATTTTTTGGGGTTCTTTAATGTAAAATTTATTTCTACATAAAAAAGTAATCTTCAGTTTTTCCAAGAAAACTGATACTTTTTGAAATATACAGGGTCAAACAAAAAGTTTGTAAATATAAATTTAATCTCAGTTTTTCTGTCATAACTTTTAACGTTTTTAATTAAAATAAGATTTTTTGATGTAGAATTTAATATTACACAAAAAAGTATTCCAGAATTTTTTCAAAAAAACTAATACTTTTCGAGATATATAGGGTCAAACAAAAAGTTTGTAAATATAAATTTGATCTTAGTTTTTCTGTCATAACTTTTCAAGTTTTTAATTAAAATGAGATTTTTTGGGGTTTTTTGATGTAAAATTTAATTTTACATAAAAAAGTATTCGTGAGTTTTTTTAAAAAAACTAATACTTTTCGAGATATACAGGGTCAAACAAAAAGTTTGTAAATATAAATTTAATCTTAGTTTTTCTGTCATAACTGTTAACGTTTTTAATTAAAATAAGATTTTCTGATGTTTTTTTATGTAGAATTTAATTTTACATAAATAAGTATTTTTGAGTTTTTTCAAAAGAACTGATACTTTTCGAGATATACAGGGTCAAACAAAAAGTTTGTAAATATATTAAATTTAATTTTACATAAAAAAGTATTCTCGAGTTTTTTCCAAAAAAACTGATACTTTTCGAGATATACAGGGTCAAACAAAAAGTTTGTAAATATAAATTTTATCTCAGTTTTTCTGTCATAACTTTTAAAGTTTTTAATTAAAATAAGGTTTTTTAACGTTTTTTATTGTAAAATTTAATTTTACATAAAAAAGTGTTTTTGTATTTTTTTAAAAAAACTGATACTTTTCAAGATATACAGGGTCAAACAAAAAGTTTGTAAATATAAATTTAATCTCAGTTTTTCTGTCATAACTTTTAACGTTTTTAATTAAAATAAGATTTTCTGATGTGTTTTTATGTAGAATTTAATTTTACATAAATAAGTATTTTTGAGTTTTTTCAAAAGAACTGATACTTTTCGAGATATACAGGGTCAAACAAAAAGTTTGTAAATATATTAAATTTAATTTTACATAAAAAAGTATTCTCGAGTTTTTTCCAAAAAAAAGTGATACTTTTCGAGATATACAGGGTCAAACAAAAAGTTTGTAAATATAAATTTTATCTCAGTTTTTCTGTCATAACTTTTAACGTTTTTAATTAAAATAACATATTTTGATGTTTTTTAATGTAGAATTTAATATTACACAAACAAGTGTTTTAAAGTTTTTTCAAAAAAACTAATACTTTTCGAGATATATAGGGTCAAACAAAAAGTTTATAAATATAAATTTGATCTTAGTTTTTCTGTCATAACCTTTAAAATTTTTAATTAAAATAAGCTCTTTTAACGTTTTTTGATGTAAAATTTAATTTTACATAAAAAAGTATTCTTGAGTTTTTTTCAAAAAACTGGTACTTTTCGAGATATACAGGGTCAAACAAAAAGTTTGTAAATATAAATTTTATCTCAGTTTTTCTGTCATAACTTTTAACGTTTTTAATTAAAATAAGATGTTTTGATGTTTTTTTATGTAGATTTTAATATTACACAAAAAAGTATTCCTAAGTTTTTTTGAAAAAACTAATAATTTTCGAGATATATAGGGTCAAACAAAAAGTTTGTAAATATAAATTTGATCTTAGTTTTAATGTCATAACTTTTAACATTTTAAATTAAAATAAGATTTTTTGGGTTTTTTTGATGTAAAATTTAATTTTACATAAAAAATTATTCTCGAGTTTTTTTAAAAAAACTGATACTTTTCGAGATATATTGGGTCAAACAAAAAGTTTGTAAATATAAATTTGATCTTAGTTTTTCTGTCATAACTTTTAAAGTTTTTAATTAAAATAAGGTTTTTTAACGTTTTTTCTTGTAAAATTTAATGTTACATAAGAAAGTATTCCTGAGTTTTTTCAAAAAAACTGATACTTTTCGTGATATACAGGGTCAAACAAAAAAATTGTAAATATAAACTTAATCTCAGTGTTTTGTCATATCTTTTAACGTTTTTAATTAAAATAACATTTTTTAATGTAGAATTTAATACTACACAAAAAAGTATTCTTGAGTTTTTTCAAAAAAACTAATACTTTTCGAGATATATAGGGTCAAACAAACATTTTGTAAATATAAATATGATCTCAGTTTTTCTGTCATAACTTTTAAAGATTTTAATTAAAATGAGATTTTTTGGTATTTTTTGATGTAAAATTTAATTTTACATAAAAAAGTGTTCCTGAGTTTTTTTAAAAAAACTGATACTTTTCGAGATATACAGGGTCAAACAAAAAGTTTGTAAATATATATTTGATCTTAATTTTTCTGTCATAACTTTTAACGTTTTTAATTAAAATATGATGTTTTGATGTTTTTTGATGTAGAATTTAATTTTACATAAATAACTGTTCTTGAGTTTTTTCAGAAGAACTGATACTTTTCGAGATATACAGCGTCAAACAAAAAGTTTGTAAATATAAATTTTATCTCAGTTTTTCTGTCATAACTTTTAACGTTTTTAATTAAAATAAGATGTTTTGATGTTTTTTTATGTAGATTTTAATATTACACAAAAAAGTATTCCTAAGTTTTTTTGAAAAAACTAATAATTTTCGAGATATATAGGGTCAAACAAAAAGTTTGTAAATATAAATTTGATCTTAGTTTTAATGTCATAACTTTTAACATTTTAAATTAAAATAAGATTTTTTGGGTTTTTTTGATGTAAAATTTAATTTTACATAAAAAATTATTCTCGAGTTTTTTTAAAAAAACTGATACTTTTCGAGATATATTGGGTCAAACAAAAAGTTTGTAATTATAAATTTAATCTTAGTTTTTCTGCCATAACTTTTAACGTTTTTAATTAAAATAAGATTTTCTGATGTTTTTTGATGTAGAATTTAATATTACACAAAAAAGTATTCCTGAATTTTTTTAAAAAAACTAATACTTTTCGAGATATATAGGGTCAAACAAAAAGTTTGTAAATATAAATTTGATCTCAGTTTTTCTGTCATAACTTTTAACGTTTTTAATTAAAATAAGATTTTTTGATGTTTTTTGATGTAGAATTTAATTACATAAATAAGTATTCATGAGTTTTTTCAAAAGAACTGATACTTTTCGAGATATACAGGGTCAACCAAAAAGTTTGTAAATATAAATTTAATCTCAGTTTTTCTGTCATAACTTTTAACGTTTTTAATTAAAATAAGATTTTTTTGATGTAGAATTTAATATTACACAAAAAAGTATTTTTAAGTTTTTTCAAAAAAAAACTAATACTTTTCGAGATATATAGGGTCAAACAAAAAGTTTGTAAATATAAATTTGATCTTAGTTTTTCTGTCATATCTTTTAAAGTTTTTAATTAAAAAGAGGTTTTTTAACGTTTTTTGATGTAAAATTTAATTTTACATAAATAAGTATTTTTGAGTTTTTTCAAAAGAACTGATACTTTTCGAGATATACAGGGTCAAACAAAAAGATTGTAAATATAAACTTAATCTCAGTTTTTCTGTCATAACGTTTAACGTTTTTAATTAAAATAAGATTTTTGGATGTAGAATCTAATACTACACAAAAAAATATTCTTGAATTTTTTCAAAAAAACTAATACTTTTCAAGATATATAGGGTCAAACAAAAAGTTTGTAAATATAAATTTGATCTTAGTTTTTCTGTCATAACTTTTAAAGTTTTTAATTAAAATAAGGTTTTTTAACGTTTTTGATTGTAAAATTTAATTTTACATAAAAAAGTGTTCCTGAGTTTTTTCAAAAAAACTGATACTTTTCAAGATATACAGGGTCAAACAAAAAGTTTGTAAATATAAATTTAATCTCAGTTTTTCTGTCATAACTTTTAACGTTTTTAATTAAAATAAGATTTTCTGATGTTTTTTGAGGTAGAATATAATTTTACATAAATAAGTATTCCTGAGTTTTTTCAAAAGAACTGATACTTTTCGAGATATACAGGGTCAAACAAAAAGTTTGTAAATATAAATTTAATCTCAGTTTTTCTGTGATAACTTTTAACGTTTTTAATTAAAATAAGATTTTTTTGATGTAGAATTTAATATTACACAAAAAAGGTTTCCTAAGTTTTTTCAAAAAAACTAGATCTTTTCGAGATATATAGGGTCAAACAAAAAGTTTGTAAATATAAATTTGATCTTAGTTTTTCTGTCATATCTTTTAAAGTTTTTAATTAAAAAGAGGTTTTTTAACGTTTTTTGATGTAAAATTTAATTTTACATAAATAAGTATTTTTGAGTTTTTTCAAAAGAACTGATACTTTTCGAGATATACAGGGTCAAACAAAAAGTTTGTAATATATTCTCAGTTTTTCTGTCATAACTTTTAACGTTTTTAATTAAAATAAGATTTTTCGATGTAGAATCTAATACTACACAAAAAAATATTCCTGAATTTTTTCAAAAAAACTAATACTTTTCGAGATATATAGGGTCAAACAAAAAGTTTGTAAATATAAATTTGATCTCAGTTTTTCTGTCATAACTTTTAAAATTTTTAATTAAAATAAGATTTTTTGGGTTTTCTTGATGTAGAATTTAATTCTACATAAAATATTATTCTTGAGTTTTTTTAAAAAAACTGATACTTTTCGAGATATATAGGGTCAAAAAAAAGTTTGTAAATATAAATTTGATCTTAGTTTTTCTGTCATAACTTTTAAAGTTTTTAATTAAAATAAGGTTTTTTAACGTTTTTTATTGTAAAATTTAATTTTACATAAAAAAGTATTTTTGAGTTTTCTTAAAA
Organism: Altica lythri; assembly: GCA_964028335.1. Taxonomy (NCBI): domain Eukaryota; kingdom Metazoa; phylum Arthropoda; class Insecta; order Coleoptera; family Chrysomelidae; genus Altica; species Altica lythri. The sequence goes on along the minus strand of CAXIIO010000427.1, from coordinate 23,497 downwards.
AAACTGATACTTTTCGAGATATACAGGGTCAAACAAAAAGTTTGTAAATATAAATTTAATCTCAGTTTTTCTGTCATAACTTTTAACGTTTTTAATTAAAATAAGATTTTTTAATGTAGAATTTAATATTACACAAAAAAGTATTCTTAAGTTTTTTTAAAAAAACTAATACTTTTCGAGATATATAGGGTCAAACAGAAAGTTTGTAAATATAAATTTGATCTCAGTTTTTCTCTCATAACTTTTAAAGTTTTTAATTAAAATGAGATTTTTTGGGGTTCTTTGATGTAAAATTTAATTTTACATAAATAAATATTCCTCAGTTTTTTCGAAAGAACTGACACTTTTCGAAATATACAGGGTCGAACAAAAAGTTTGTAAATATAAATTTAATCTCAGTTTTTCTGTCATAACTTTTAACGTTTTTAATTAAAATAAGATTTTTTTAATGTTTTTTTATCTAGAATTTAATATAACACAAAAAAGTATTCCTAAGTTTTTTCAAAAAAACTAATACTTTTCGAGCTATATAGGGTCAAACAAAAAATTTGTAAATATATATGTGATCTCAGTTTTTCTGTTATAAATTTTAACGGTTTGAATAAAAATAAGATTTTGTGATGTTTTTTGATGTAGAATTTAATATACACAAAAAAGTATTTTTAAGTTTTTTTAAAAAAACTAATACTTTTCGAGATATATAGGGTCAAACAAAAAGTTTGTAAATATAAATTTGATCTCAGTTTTTCTGTCATAACTTTTAACGTTTTTAATTAAAATAAGATTTTCTGATGTTTTTTGATGTAGAATTTAATTTTACATAAATAAGTATTCTTGAGTTATTTCAAAAGAACTGATACTTTTCGAGATATACAGGGTCAACCAAAAAGTTTGTAAATATAAATTTAATCTCAGTTTTTCTGTCATAACTTTTAACGTTTTTAATTAAAATAAGATTTTTTTGATGTAGAATTTAATATTACACAAAAAAGTATTCTTAAGTTTTTTCAAAAAAAACTAATACTTTTCGAGATATATAAGGTCAAACAAAAAGTTTGTAAATATAAATTTGATCTTAGTTTTTCTGTCATATCTTTTAAAGTTTTTAATCAAAAAGAGGGTTTTTAAGGTTCTTTGATGTAAAATTTAATTTTACATAGATAAGTATTTTTGAGTTTTTTCAAAAGAACTGATACTTTTCGAGATATACAGGGTCACACAAAAAGATTGTAAATATAAACTTAATCTCAGTTTTTCTGTCATAACTTTTAACGTTTTTAATTAAAATAAGATTTTTGGATGTAGAATCTAATACTACACAAAAAAATATTCTTGAATTTTTTCAAAAAAACTAATACTTTTCGAGATATATAGGGTCAAACAAAAAGTTTGTAAATATAAATTTGATCTCAGTTTTTCTGTCACAACTTTTAAAGTTTTTAATTAAAATGAGATTATTTGGGATTTTTTGATGTAAAATTTAATTCTACATAAAAAATTATTCTTGAGTTTTTTTAAAAAAACTGATACTTTTCGAGATATATAGGGTCAAAGAAAAAGTTTGTAAATATAAATTCGATCTTAGTTTTTCTGTCATAACTTTTAAAGTTTTTAATGAAAATAAGGTTTTTTAACGCATTTTATTGTAAAATTTAATTTTACATAAAAAAGTATTCTTGAGTTTTTTCAAAAAAACTAATACTTTTCTAGATATATAGGGTCAAACAAAAAGTTTGTAAATATAAATTTGATCTTAATTTTTCTGTTATAACTTATACCGTTTTTAATATAAATAAGATTTTTTGATGTTTTTTTATGTAGAATTTAATATTACACAAAAAAGTATTCTTAAGTTTTTAAAAAAAAACTAATACTTTTCGAGATATATAGGCTCAAACAAAAAGTTGGTAAATATAAATTTGATCTCAGTTTTTCTGCCATAACTTTTAAAGATTTTAATTAAAATGAGATTTTTTAACGTTTTTTATTGTAAAATTTAATTTTTCATAAAAAATTATTCATGAGTTTTTTCAAAAAAACTGATACTTTTCGAGATATATAGGGTCAAACAAAAAGTTTGTAAATATAAATTTGATCTTAGTTTTTCTGTCATAACTTTTAAAGTTTTTAATTAAAATAAGGTTTTTTAACGTTTTTGATTGTAAAATTTAATTTTACATAAAAAAGTGTTCCTGAGTTTTTTCAAAAAAACTGATACTTTTCAAGATATACAGGGTCAAACAAAAAGTTTGTACATATAAATTTAATCTCAGTTTTTCTGTCATAACTTTTAACGTTTTTAATTAAAATAAGATTTTCTGGTGTTTTTTGAGGTAGAATTTACTTTTACATAAATAAGTATCCCTGAGTTTTTTCAAAAGAACTGATACTTTTCGAGATATACAGGGTCAAACAAAAAGTTTGTAAATATAAATTTAATCTCAGTTTTTCTGTGATAACTTTTAACGTTTTTAATTAAAATAAGATTTTTTTGATGTAGAATTTAATATTACACAAAAAAGGTTTCCTAAGTTTTTTCAAAAAAACTAGATCTTTTCGAGATATATAGGGTCAAACCAAAAGTTTGTAAATATAAATTTGATCTTAGTTTTTCTGTCATATCTTTTAAAGTTTTTAATTAAAAAGAGGTTTTTTAACGTTTTTTGATGTAAAATTTAATTTTACATAAATAAGTATTTTTGAGTTTTTTCAAAAGAACTGATACTTTTCGAGATATACAGGGTCAAACAAAAAGTTTGTAAATATAAACTTATTCTCAGTTTTTCTGTCATAACTTTTAACGTTTTTAATTAAAATAAGATTTTTCGATGTAGAATCTAATACTACACAAAAAAATATTCCTGAATTATTTCAAAAAAACTAATACTTTTCGAGATATATAGGGTCAAACAAAAAGTTTGTAAATATAAATTTGATCTCAGTTTTTCTGTCATAACTTTTAAAGTTTTTAATTAAAATAAGATTTTTTAACGTTTTTTAATGTAAAATTTAATTTTACATAAAAAAGTATTTTTGAGTTTTTTCAAAAAAACTGATACTTTTCGAGATATACAGGGTCAAACAAAAAGTTTGTAAATATAAATTTAATCTCAGTTTTTTTGTCATAACTTTTAACGTTTTTAATTAAAATAAGATTTTTTGATGTAGAATTTAATATTACACAAAAAAGTATTCTTAAGTTTTTTTAAAAAAACTAATACTTTTCGAGATATATAGGGTCAAACAGAAAGTTTGTAAATATAAATTTGATCTCAGTTTTTCTCTCATAACTTTTAAAGTTTTTAATTAAAATGAGATTTTTTGGGGTTCTTTAATGTAAAATTTAATTTTACATAAATAAATATTCCTCAGTTTTTTCGAAAGAACTGACACTTTTCGAGATATACAGGGTCAAACAAAAAGTTTGTAAATATAAATTTAATCTCAGTTTTTCTGTCATAACTTTTAACGTTTTTAATTTAAATAAGATTTTTTTAATGTTTTTTCATCTAGAATTTAATATAACACAAAAAAGTATTCCTAAGTTTTTTCAAAAAAACTAATACTTTTCGAGCTATATAGGGTCAAACAAAAAATTTGTAAATATATATGTGATCTCAGTTTTTCTGTTATAAATTTTAACGGTTTGAATAAAAATAAGATTTTGTGATGTTTTTTGATGTAGAATTTAATATACACAAAAAAGGATTTTTTAGTTTTTTTAAAAAAACTAATACTTTTTGAGATATATAGGGTCAAACAAAAAGTTTGTAAATATAAATTTGATCTTAGTTTTTCTATTATAACTTTTAAAGTTTTTAATTGAAATGAGATTTTTTGGGTTTTTTTTATGTAAAATTTAATTCTACACAAAAAAGTATTCTCAAGTTTTTTCAAAAAAACTAATACTTTTCGAGCTATATAGGGTCAAACAAAAAGTTTGTAAACATAAATTTGATCTCAGTTTTTCTGTCATAATTTTTAAAGTTTTTAATTAAAATGAGATTTTTTGAAATTTTTTTATGTAAAATTTAATTTTACATAAAAAAGTATTCTTGAGTTTTTTCAAAAAAACTGGTACTTTTCGAGATATACAGGGTCAAACAATAAGTTTGTAAATATAAATTTAATCTTAGTTTTTCTGTCATATCTTTTAAAGTTTTTAATTACGAAGAGGTTTTTTAACATTTTTTGATGTAAAATTTAATTTTACATAAATAAGTATTCTAGAGTTTTTTTAAAAGAACTGATACTTTTCGAGATATACAGGGTCAAACAAAAAGATTGCAACTATAAATTTAATCTCAGTTTTTCTGTCATAACTTTTAATGTTTTTAATTTAAATAAGAATTTTTGGGGGTTTTTATTGTAAAATTTAATTTTACATAAAAAATTATTCTTAAGTTTTTTCAAAAAAACTGATACTTTTCGAGATATATGGGGTCAAACAAAAAGTTTGTAAATATAAATTTGATCTTAGTTTTTCTGTTATAACTTTTAACATTTTTAATCAAAATAAGATTTTTTTATGTTTTTTTATGTAGAATTTAATTTTACATAAATAAGTATTCCTGAGTTTTTTTAAAAGAACTGATAATTTTGGAGATACACAGGGTCAAACAAAAAGTTTGTAAATATAAATTTAATCTTAATTTTTCTGTCATAACTTTTAACGTTTTTAATTAAATAAGATTTTTTGATGTAGAATTTAATATTACACAAAAAAGTATTCTTAAGTTTTTTTAAAAAAAACTAATACTTTTCGAGATATATAGGGTCAAACAGAAAGTTTGTAAATATAAATTTGATCTCAGTTTTTCTGTCATAACTTTTAAAGTTTTTAATTAAAATGAGATTTTTTGGGGTTCTTTAATGTAAAATTTAATTTTACATAAATAAGTATTCCTCAGTTTTTTCGAAAGAACTGACACTTTTCGATATATACAGGGTCAAACAAAAAGTTTTTAAATATAAATTTAATCTCAGTTTTTCTGTCATAACTTTTAACGTTTTTAATTAAGATAATATTTTTGGATGTAGAATCTAATATTACACAAAAAAGTATTCCTGAGTTTTTTCAAAAAAACTAATACTTTTTGAGATATAAAGGGTCAAACAAAAAGTTTGTAAATATAAATTTAATCTCAGTTTTTCTGTCATAACTTTTAACGTTTTTAATTAAAATAAGATTTTTTTAATGTTTTTTTTCTAGAATTTAATATAACACAAAAAAGTATTTTTAAGTTTTTTCAAAAAAACTAATACTTTTCGAGCTAAATAGGGTCAAACAAAAAATTTGTAAATATATATTTGATCTCAGTTTTTCTGTTATAAATTTTAACGTTTTGAATAAAAATAAGATTTTGTGATGTTTTTTAATGTAGAATTTAATATACACAAAAAAGTATTTTTAAGTTTTTTTAAAAAAACTAATACTTTTCGAGATATATAGGGTCAAACAAAAAGTTTGTAAATATAAATTTGATCTCAGTTTTTTTGTCATAACTTTTAACGTTTTTAATTAAAATAAGATTTTTTGATGTGTTTTTATGTAAAATTAAATTTTACACAAAAAAGTTTTCTTCAGTTTTTTCAAAAAAACTAATAGTTTTCGAGCTATATAGGGTCAAACAAAAAGTTTGTAAACATAAATTTGATCTCAGGTTTTCTGTCATAACTTTTAAAGTTTTTAATTAAAATGAGATTTTTTGGAATTTTTTTATGTAAAATTTAGTTTTACATAAAAAAGTATTCTTGAGTTTTTTAAAAAAAACTGATATTTTTCGAGATATACAGGGTCAAACAAAAAGATTGTAAATATAAATTTAATCTTAGTTTTTCTGTCATAACTTTTAACGTTTTTGATTAAAATAAGATGTTTTAATGTAATTTTGATGAAAAATCTAATATCACAAAAAAAAGTATTATTGAGTTTTTTTAAAAAATTAATACTTTTCGAGATATATAGGGTCAAACAAAAAGTTTGTAAATATAAATTTGATCTTAGTTTTTTTGTCATAACTTTTAAAGTTTTTAATTAAAATGAGGTTTTTTAACGTTTTTTAATGTAAAATTTAATTTTACATAAAAAAGTATACCTGAGTTTTTTCAAAAAAACTGGTACTTTTCAAAATATACAGGGAAAAACAAAAAGTTTGTAAATATAAATTTGATCTTAGTTTTTCTGTCATATCTTTTAAAGTTTTCAATTACGAAGAGGTTTTTTAACATTTTTTGATGTAAAATTTAATTTTACATAAATAAGTATTTTTGAGTTTTTTCAAAAGAACTGATACTTTTCGAGATATACAGGGTCAAACAAAAAGATTGCAACTATAAATTTAATCTCAGTTTTTCTGTCATAACTTTTAATGTTTTTAATTAAAATAAGATTTTTTGGGGTTTTTTGATGTAAAATTTAATTTTACATAAAAAATTATTCTTGAGTTTTTCCAAAAAAACTGATACTTTTCGATATATACAGGGTCAAACAAAAAGTTTGTAAATATAAATTTAATCTCAGTTTTTCCGTCATAACTTTTAACGTTTTTAAATAAAATAAGATGTTTTGATGTAAAATTTATTATTGCACAAAAAAGGATGTCTAAGTTTTTTCAAAAAAAAACTAATACTTTTCGAGATATATAGGGTCAAACAGAATGTTTGTAAATATAAATTTGATCTCAGTTTTTCTCTCATAACTTTTAAAGTTTTTAATTAAAATGAGATTTTTTGGGGTTCTTTAATGTAAAATTTAATTTTACATAAATAAGTATTCCTCAGTTTTTTCGAAAGAACTGAAACTTTTCGAGATATACAGGGTCAAACAAAAAGTTTTTAAATATAAATTTAATTTCAGTTTTTCTGTCATAACTTTTACGTTTTTAATTAAAATAATATTTTTGGATGTAGAATCTAATATTACACAAAAAAGTATTCTTGAGTTTTTTCAAAAAAACTAATACTTTTTGAGATATATAGGGTTAAACAAAAAGTTTGTAAATATAAATTTGATCTTAGTTTTTCTGTCATAACTTTTAAAGTTTTTAATTAAAATGAGGTTTTTTAACGGTTTTTAATGTAAAATTTAATTTTACATAAAAAAGTGTTCTTAAGTTTTTTCAAAAAAACTGATACTTTTCGAGATATACAGGGTCAAACAAAAAGTTTGTAAATATAAATTTAATCTCAGTTTTTCTGTCATAACTTTTAACGTTTTTAATTAAAATAAGATTTTTTGGGTTTTTTTGATGTAAAATTTAATTTTACATAAAAAAGTATTCTTGAGTTTTTTCAAAAAAACTGATACTTTTCGAGATATACAGGGTCAAACAAAAAAATTGTAAATATAAATTTTATCTCAGTTTTTCTGTCATAACTTCTAACGTTTTTAATTAAAATAAGATTTTTTGATGTTTTTTGATGTTTTTTAATTTTACATAAATAAGTATTTCTGAGTTTTTTCAAAAAAACTAATACTTTTCGAGATATATAGGGTAAACCAAAAAGTTTGTAAATATAAATTTGATCTTAGTTTTTCTGTTATAACTTTTACCGTTTTTAATAAAAATAAGATTTTTTGATGTTTTTTTATGTAGAATTTAATATTACACAAAAAAGTATTCTTAAGTTTTTTTAAAAAAACTAATACTTTTCGAGATATATAGGGTCAAACAAAAAGTTTGTAAATATAAATTTGATCTTAGTTTTACTATCATAACTTCTAAAGTTTTTAATTAAAATGATGTTTTTTAACGTTTTTTGATGTAAAATTAAATTCTACATAAATAAGTGTTCTTTATTTTTTCAAAAGAACTGATACTTTTCGAGATATACAGGGTCAAACAAAAAGTTTGTAAATATAAACTTAATCTCAGTTTTTCTGTCATAACTTTTAACGTTTTTAATTTAAATAAGATTTTTTGGGTTTTTTTGATGTAAAATTTAATTTTACATAAAAAATTATTCCTGAGTTTTTTCAAAAAAACTAATACTTTTCGAGATATATAGGGTTAAACAAAAAGTTTGTAAATATAAATTTGATCTTAGTTTTTCTGTTATAACTTTTAACATTTTTAATAAAAATAAGATTTTTTGATGTTTTTTTCTGTAGAATTTAATTTTACATAAATAGGTATTCCTGAGTTTTTTTAAAAGAACTGATACTTTTGGAGATATACAGGGTCAAACAAAAAGTTTGTAAATATAAATTTAATCTCAGTTTTTCTGTCATAACTTTTAACGTTTTTAATTAAAATAAGATTTTTTGATGTAGAATTTAATATTACACAAAAAAGTATTCCTAAGTTTTTAAAAAAAAAACTAATACTTTTCGAGATATATAGGGTCAAACAGAAAGTTTGTAAATATAAATTTGATCTCAGTTTTACTGTCATAACCTTTAAAGTTTTTAATTAAAATGAGAGTTTTTGGGGTTCTTTAATGTAAAATTTAATTTTATATAAATAAGTATTCCTCAGTTTTTTCGTAAGAACTGACACTTTTCGAGATATACAGGGTCAAACAAAAAGTTTTTAAATATAAATTTAATCTCAGTTTTTCTGTCATAACTTTTACGTTTTTAATTAAAATAATATTTTTGGATGTAGAATCTAATATTACACAAAAAAGTATTCTTGAGTTTTTTCAAAAAAACTAACATTTTTTGAGATATATAGGGTTAAACAAAAAGTTTGTAAATATAAATTGGATCTCAGTTTTTCTATCATAACTTTTAAAGTTTGTAATTAAAATGAGATTTTTTGGGGTTTTTTAATGTAAAATTTATTTCTACATAAAAAAGTAATCTTCAGTTTTTCCATGAAAACTGATACTTTTTGAAATATACAGGGTCAAACAAAAAGTTTGTAAATATAAATTTAATCTCAGTTTTTCTGTCATAACTTTTAACGTTTTTAATTAAAATAAGATTTTTTGATGTAGAATTTAATATTACACAAAAAAGTATTTCAGAATTTTTTCAAAAAAACTAATACTTTTCGAGATATATAGGGTCAAACAAAAAGTTTGTAAATATAAATTTGATCTTAGTTTTTCTGTTATAACTTTTACCGTTTTTAATAAAAATAAGATTTTTTGATGTTTTTTTATGTAGAATTTAATATTACACAAAAAAGTATTCTTAAGTTTTTTTAAAAAAACTAATACTTTTCGAGATATATAGGGTCAAACAAAAAGTTTGTAAATATAAATTTGATCTTAGTTTTACTATCATAACTTCTAAAGTTTTTAATTAAAATGATGTTTTTTAACGTTTTTTGATGTAAAATTAAATTCTACATAAATAAGTGTTCTTTATTTTTTCAAAAGAACTGATACTTTTCGAGATATACAGGGTCAAACAAAAAGTTTGTAAATATAAACTTAATCTCAGTTTTTCTGTCATAACTTTTAACGTTTTTAATTTAAATAAGATTTTTTGGGTTTTTTTGATGTAAAATTTAATTTTACATAAAAAATTATTTCTGAGTTTTTTCAAAAAAACTAATACTTTTCGAGATATATAGGGTTAAACAAAAAGTTTGTAAATATAAATTGGATCTCAGTTTTTCTATCATAACTTTTAAAGTTTGTAATTAAAATGAGATTTTTTGGGGTTTTTTAATGTAAAATTTATTTCTACATAAAAAAGTAATTTTCAGTTTTTCCAACAAAACTGATACTTTTTGAAATATACAGGGTCAAACAAAAAGTTTGTAAATATAAATTTAATCTCAGTTTTTCTGTCATAACTTTTAACGTTTTTAATTAAAATAAGATTTTTTGATGTAGAATTTAATATTACACAAAAAAGTATTCCAGAATTTTTTCAAAAAAACTAATACTTTTCGAGATATATAGGGTCAAACAAAAAGTTTGTAAATATAAATTTGATCTTAGTTTTTCTGTCATAACTTTTAAAGTTTTTAATTAAAATAAGATTTTTTGGGGTTTTTTGATGTAAAATTTAATTTTACATAAAAAAGTATTCCTGAGTTTTTTCAAAAGAACTGATACTTTTCGAGATAAACAGGGTCAAAAAAAAGTTTGTAAATATAAACTTAATCTCAGTTTTTTTGTCATAACTTTTAACGTTTTTAATTAAAATAAGATTTGTCAATGTAGAATCTAATACTACACAAAAAAGTATTCTTGTATTTTTTCAAAAAAAAACTAATATTTTTCGAGATATATAGGGTCAAACAAAAAGTTTGTAAATATAAATTTGATCTCAGTTTTTCTGTCATAACTTTTAAAGTTTTTAATTAAAATAAGATTTTTTGGGGTTTTTTGATGTAAAATTTAATTTTACATAAAAAAGTATTCCTGAGTTTTTTCAAAAAAAACAGATACTTTTCGAGATATACAGGGTCAAACAAAAAGTTTGTAAATATAAATTTTATCTCAGTTTTTCTGTCATAACTTTTAACCTTTTTAATTAAAATAAGATGTTTTGATGTTTTTTTATGTAGATTTTAATATTACACAAAAAAGTATTCTTAAGTTTTTTTGAAAAAACTAATAATTTTCGAGATATATAGGGTCAAACAAAAAGTTTGTAAATATAAATTTGATCTTAGTTTTAATGTCATAACTTTTAACATTTTAAATTAAAATAAGATTTTTTGGGTTTTTTTGATGCAAAATTTAATTTTACATAAAAAATTATTCTCGAGTTTTTTTAAAAAAACTGATACTTTTCGAGATATATTGGGTCAAACAAAAAGTTTGTAAATATAAATTTGATCTTAGTTTTTCTGTCATAACTTTTAAAGTTTTTAATTAAAATAAGGTTTTTTAACGTTTTTTCTTGTAAAATTTAATTTTACATAAAAAAGTATTCCTGAGTTTTTTCAAAAAAACTGATACTTTTCGTGATATACAGGGTCAAACAAAAAAATTGTAAATATAAACTTAATCTCAGTTTTTTGTCATATCTTTTAACGTTTTTAATTAAAATAACATTTTTTGATGTAGAATCTAATACTACACAAAAAAGTATTCATGAGGTTTTTCAAAAAAACTAATACTTTTCGAGATATATAGGGTCAAACAAACATTTTGTAACTATAAATATGATCTCAGTTTTTTTGTCATAACTTTTAAAGATTTTAATTAAAATGAGATTTTTTGGTATTTTTTGATGTAAAATTTAATTTTACATAAAAAAGTATTCCTGAGTTTTTTTAAAAAAACTGATACTTTTCGAGATATACAGGGTCAAACAAAAAGTTTGTAAATATAAATTTGATCTTAATTTTTCTGTCATAACTTTTAACGTTTTTAATTAAAATAAGATTTTTTGATGTTTTTTGATGTAGAATTTAATTTTACATAAATAACTATTCCTGAGTTTTTTCAGAAGAACTGATACTTTTCGAGATATACAGCGTCAAACAAAAAGTTTGTAAATATAAATTTAATCTCAGTTTTTCTGTCATAACTTTTAACTTTTTTAATTAAAATAGGATTTTTTGATGTAAAATTTAATTCTACATAAAAAAGTATTCCTGAGTTTTTTCAAAAAAACTGATACTTTTCGAGATATACAGGGTCAAACAAAAAGTTTGTAATTATAAATTTAATCTTAGTTTTTCTGTCATAACTTTTAACGTTTTTAATTAAAATAAGATTTTCTGATGTTTTGTGATGTAGAATTTAATATTAAACAAAAAAGTATTCCTGAATTTTTTTAAAAAAACTAATACTTTTCGAGATATATAGGGTCAAACAAAAAGTTTGTAAATATAAATTTGATCTCAGTTTTTCTGTCATAACTTTTAACGTTTTTAATTAAAATAAGATTTTAATTAAAATAATATTTTTGGATGTAGAATCTAATATTACACAAAAAAGTATTCTTGAGTTTTTTCAAAAAAACTAATACTTTTTGAGATATATAGGGTTAAACAAAAAGTTTGTAAATATAAATTGGATCTCAGTTTTACTGTCATAACCTTTAAAGTTTTTAATTAAAATGAAAGTTTTTGGGGTTCTTTAATGTAAAATTTAATTTTACATAAATAAGTATTCCTCAGTTTTTTCGAAAGAACTGAAACTTTTCGAGATATACAGGGTCAAACAAAAAGTTTTTAAATATAAATTTAATTTCAGTTTTTCTGTCATAACTTTTACGTTTTTAATTAAAATAATATTTTTGAATGTAGAATCTAATATTACACAAAAAAGTATTCCTGAGTTTTTTCAAAAAAACTAATACTTTTTGAGATATATAGGGTTAAACAAAAAGTTTGTAAATATAAATTGGATCTCAGTTTTTCTATCATAACTTTTAAAGTTTGTAATTAAAATGAGATTTTTTGGGGTTTTTTAATGTAAAATTTATTTCTACATAAAAAAGTAATTTTCAGTTTTTCCAACAAAACTGATACTTTTTGAAATATACAGGGTCAAACAAAAAGTTTGTAAATATAAATTTAATCTCAGTTTTTCTGTCATAACTTTTAACGTTTTTAATTAAAATAAGATTTTTTGATGTAGAATTTAATATTACACAAAAAAGTATTCCAGAATTTTTTCAAAAAAACTAATACTTTTCGAGATATATAGGGTCAAACAAAAAGTTTGTAAATATAAATTTGATCTTAGTTTTTCTGTCATAACTTTTCAAGTTTTTAATTAAAATAAGATTTTTTGTAGTTTTTTGATGTAAAATTTAATTTTACATAAAAAAGTATTTCTGAGTTTTTTTAAAAAAACTAATACTTTTTGAGATATACAGGGTCAAACAAAAAGTTTGTAAATATAAATTTAATCTTAGTTTTTCTGTCATAACTTTTAACGTTTTTAATTAAAATAAGATTTTCTGATGTTTTTTTATGTAGAATTTAATTTTACATAAATAAGTATTTTTGAGTTTTTTCAAAAGAACTGATACTTTTCGAGATATACAGGGTCAAACAAAAAGTTTGTAAATATATTAAATTTAATTTTACATAAAAAAGTATTCTCGAGTTTTTTCCAAAAAAACTGATACTTTTTGAGATATACAGGGTCAAACAAAAAGTTTGTAAATATAAATTTTATCTCAGTTTTTCTGTCATAACTTTTAAAGTTTTTAATTAAAATAAGGTTTTTTAACGTTTTTGATTGTAAAATTTAATTTTACATAAAAAAGTGTTCCTGTATTTTTTTCAAAAAAACTGATACTTTTCAAGATATACAGGGTCAAAAAAAAAGTTTGTAAATATAAATTTAATCTCATTTTTTCTGTCATAACTTTTAACGTTTTTAATTAAAATAAGATTTTCTGATGTTTTTTTATGTAGAATTTAATTTTACATAAATAAGTATTTCTGAGTTTTTTTAAAAGAACTGATACTTTTCGAGATATACAGGGTCAAACAAAAAGTTTGTAAATATATTAAATTTAATTTTACATAAATAAGTATTCTCGAGTTTTTTCCAAAAAAACTGATACTTTTCGAGATATACAGGGTCAAACAAAAAGTTTGTAAATATAAATTTTATCTCAGTTTTTCTGTCATAACTTTTAACGTTTTTAATTAAAATAAGATGTTTTGATGTTTTTTTATGTAGATTTTAATATTACACAAAAAAGTATTTTTAAGTTTTTTTGAAAAAACTAATAATTTTCGAGATATATAGGGTCAAACAAAAAGTTTGTAAATATAAATTTGATCTTAGTTTTAATGTCATAACTTTTAACATTTTAAATTAAAATAAGATTTTTTGGGTTTTTTTGATGTAAAATTTAATTTTACATAAAAAATTATTCTCGAGTTTTTTTAAAAAAACTGATACTTTTCGAGATATATTGGGTCAAACAAAAAGTTTGTAAATATAAATTTGATCTTAGTTTTTCTGTCATAACTTTTAAAGTTTTTAATTAAAATAAGGTTTTTTAACGTTTTTTCTTGTAAAATTTAATTTTACATAAAAAAGTATTCCTGAGTTTTTTCAAAAAAACTGATACTTTTCGTGATATACAGGGTCAAACAAAAAAATTGTAAATATAAACTTAATCTCAGTTTTTTGTCATATCTTTTAACGTTTTTAATTAAAATAAAATTTTTTAATGTAGAATCTAATACTACACAAAAAAGTATTCTTGAGTTTTTTCAAAAAAACTAATACTTTTCGAGATATATAGGGTCAAACAAACATTTTGTAAATATAAATATGATCTCAGTTTTTCTGTCATAACTTTTAATGTTTTTAATTAAAATAAGATTTTTTGATGTTTTTTGATGTAGAATTTAATTTTACATAAATAACTATTCTTGAGTTTTTTCAGAAGAACTGATACTTTTCGAGATATACAGCGTCAAACAAAAAGTTTGTAAATATAAATTTAATCTCAGTTTTTCTGTCATAACTTTTAACTTTTTTAATTAAAATAGGATTTTTTGATGTAAAATTTAATTCTACATAAAAAAGTATTCTAGAGTTTTTTCAAAAAAACTGATACTTTTCGAGATATACAGGGTCAAACAAAAAGTTTGTAATTATAAATTTAATCTTAGTTTTTCTGTCATAACTTTTAACGTTTTTAATTAAAATAAGATTTTCTGATGTTTTTTGATGTAGAATTTAATATTACACAAAAAAGTATTCCTGAATTTTTTTAAAAAAACTAATACTTTTCGAGATATATAGGGTCAAACAAAAAGTTTGTAAATATAAATTTGATCTCAGTTTTTCTGTCATAACTTTTAACGTTTTTAATTAAAATAATATTTTTGGATGTAGAATCTAATATTACACAAAAAAGTATTCTTGAGTTTTTTCAAAAAAACCAATACTTTTTGAGATATATAGGGTTAAACAAAAAGTTTGTAAATATAAATTGGATCTCAGTTTTACTGTCATAACCTTTAAAGTTTTTAATTAAAATAAAAGTTTTTGGGGTTCTTTAATGTAAAATTTAATTTTACATAAATAAGTATTCCTCAGTTTTTTCGAAAGAACTGAAACTTTTCGAGATATACAGGGTCAAACAAAAAGTTTTTAAATATAAATTTAATTTCAGTTTTTCTGTCATAACTTTTACGTTTTTAATTAAAATAATATTTTTGGATGTAGAATCTAATATTACACAAAAAAGTATTCTTGAGTTTTTTCAAAAAAACTAATACTTTTTGAGATATATAGGGTTAAACAAAAAGTTTGTAAATATAAATTGGATCTCAGTTTTTCTATAATAACTTTTAAAGTTTGTAATCAAAATGAGATTTTTTGGGGTTCTTTAATGTAAAATTTATTTCTACATAAAAAAGTAATCTTCAGTTTTTCCAAGAAAACTGATACTTTTTGAAATATACAGGGTCAAACAAAAAGTTTGTAAATATAAATTTAATCTCAGTTTTTCTGTCATAACTTTTAACGTTTTTAATTAAAATAAGATTTTTTGATGTAGAATTTAATATTACACAAAAAAGTATTCCAGAATTTTTTCAAAAAAACTAATACTTTTCGAGATATATAGGGTCAAACAAAAAGTTTGTAAATATAAATTTGATCTTAGTTTTTCTGTCATAACTTTTCAAGTTTTTAATTAAAATGAGATTTTTTGGGGTTTTTTGATGTAAAATTTAATTTTACATAAAAAAGTATTCGTGAGTTTTTTTAAAAAAACTAATACTTTTCGAGATATACAGGGTCAAACAAAAAGTTTGTAAATATAAATTTAATCTTAGTTTTTCTGTCATAACTGTTAACGTTTTTAATTAAAATAAGATTTTCTGATGTTTTTTTATGTAGAATTTAATTTTACATAAATAAGTATTTTTGAGTTTTTTCAAAAGAACTGATACTTTTCGAGATATACAGGGTCAAACAAAAAGTTTGTAAATATATTAAATTTAATTTTACATAAAAAAGTATTCTCGAGTTTTTTCCAAAAAAACTGATACTTTTCGAGATATACAGGGTCAAACAAAAAGTTTGTAAATATAAATTTTATCTCAGTTTTTCTGTCATAACTTTTAAAGTTTTTAATTAAAATAAGGTTTTTTAACGTTTTTTATTGTAAAATTTAATTTTACATAAAAAAGTGTTTCTGTATTTTTTTAAAAAAACTGATACTTTTCAAGATATACAGGGTCAAACAAAAAGTTTGTAAATATAAATTTAATCTCAGTTTTTCTGTCATAACTTTTAACGTTTTTAATTAAAATAAGATTTTCTGATGTGTTTTTATGTAGAATTTAATTTTACATAAATAAGTATTTTTGAGTTTTTTCAAAAGAACTGATACTTTTCGAGATATACAGGGTCAAACAAAAAGTTTGTAAATATATTAAATTTAATTTTACATAAAAAAGTATTCTCGAGTTTTTTCCAAAAAAAAGTGATACTTTTCGAGATATACAGGGTCAAACAAAAAGTTTGTAAATATAAATTTTATCTCAGTTTTTCTGTCATAACTTTTAACGTTTTTAATTAAAATAACATATTTTGATGTTTTTTAATGTAGAATTTAATATTACACAAACAAGTGTTTTAAAGTTTTTTCAAAAAAACTAATACTTTTCGAGATATATAGGGTCAAACAAAAAGTTTATAAATATAAATTTGATCTTAGTTTTTCTGTCATAACCTTTAAAATTTTTAATTAAAATAAGCTCTTTTAACGTTTTTTGATGTAAAATTTAATTTTACATAAAAAAGTATTCTTGAGTTTTTTTCAAAAAACTGGTACTTTTCGAGATATACAGGGTCAAACAAAAAGTTTGTAAATATAAATTTTATCTCAGTTTTTCTGTCATAACTTTTAACGTTTTTAATTAAAATAAGATGTTTTGATGTTTTTTTATGTAGATTTTAATATTACACAAAAAAGTATTCCTAAGTTTTTTTGAAAAAACTAATAATTTTCGAGATATATAGGGTCAAACAAAAAGTTTGTAAATATAAATTTGATCTTAGTTTTAATGTCATAACTTTTAACATTTTAAATTAAAATAAGATTTTTTGGGTTTTTTTGATGTAAAATTTAATTTTACATAAAAAATTATTCTCGAGTTTTTTTAAAAAAACTGATACTTTTCGAGATATATTGGGTCAAACAAAAAGTTTGTAAATATAAATTTGATCTTAGTTTTTCTGTCATAACTTTTAAAGTTTTTAATTAAAATAAGGTTTTTTAACGTTTTTTCTTGTAAAATTTAATGTTACATAAGAAAGTATTCCTGAGTTTTTTCAAAAAAACTGATACTTTTCGTGATATACAGGGTCAAACAAAAAAATTGTAAATATAAACTTAATCTCAGTGTTTTGTCATATCTTTTAACGTTTTTAATTAAAATAACATTTTTTAATGTAGAATTTAATACTACACAAAAAAGTATTCTTGAGTTTTTTCAAAAAAACTAATACTTTTCGAGATATATAGGGTCAAACAAACATTTTGTAAATATAAATATGATCTCAGTTTTTCTGTCATAACTTTTAAAGATTTTAATTAAAATGAGATTTTTTGGTATTTTTTGATGTAAAATTTAATTTTACATAAAAAAGTGTTCCTGAGTTTTTTTAAAAAAACTGATACTTTTCGAGATATACAGGGTCAAACAAAAAGTTTGTAAATATAAATTTGATCTTAATTTTTCTGTCATAACTTTTAACGTTTTTAATTAAAATATGATGTTTTGATGTTTTTTGATGTAGAATTTAATTTTACATAAATAACTGTTCTTGAGTTTTTTCAGAAGAACTGATACTTTTCGAGATATACAGCGTCAAACAAAAAGTTTGTAAATATAAATTTTATCTCAGTTTTTCTGTCATAACTTTTAACGTTTTTAATTAAAATAAGATGTTTTGATGTTTTTTTATGTAGATTTTAATATTACACAAAAAAGTATTCCTAAGTTTTTTTGAAAAAACTAATAATTTTCGAGATATATAGGGTCAAACAAAAAGTTTGTAAATATAAATTTGATCTTAGTTTTAATGTCATAACTTTTAACATTTTAAATTAAAATAAGATTTTTTGGGTTTTTTTGATGTAAAATTTAATTTTACATAAAAAATTATTCTCGAGTTTTTTTAAAAAAACTGATACTTTTCGAGATATATTGGGTCAAACAAAAAGTTTGTAATTATAAATTTAATCTTAGTTTTTCTGCCATAACTTTTAACGTTTTTAATTAAAATAAGATTTTCTGATGTTTTTTGATGTAGAATTTAATATTACACAAAAAAGTATTCCTGAATTTTTTTAAAAAAACTAATACTTTTCGAGATATATAGGGTCAAACAAAAAGTTTGTAAATATAAATTTGATCTCAGTTTTTCTGTCATAACTTTTAACGTTTTTAATTAAAATAAGATTTTTTGATGTTTTTTGATGTAGAATTTAATTACATAAATAAGTATTCATGAGTTTTTTCAAAAGAACTAATACTTTTCGAGATATACAGGGTCAACCAAAAAGTTTGTAAATATAAATTTAATCTCAGTTTTTCTGTCATAACTTTTAACGTTTTTAATTAAAATAAGATTTTTTTGATGTAGAATTTAATATTACACAAAAAAGTATTTTTAAGTTTTTTCAAAAAAAAACTAATACTTTTCGAGATATATAGGGTCAAACAAAAAGTTTGTAAATATAAATTTGATCTTAGTTTTTCTGTCATATCTTTTAAAGTTTTTAATTAAAAAGAGGTTTTTTAACGTTTTTTGATGTAAAATTTAATTTTACATAAATAAGTATTTTTGAGTTTTTTCAAAAGAACTGATACTTTTCGAGATATACAGGGTCAAACAAAAAGATTGTAAATATAAACTTAATCTCAGTTTTTCTGTCATAACGTTTAACGTTTTTAATTAAAATAAGATTTTTGGATGTAGAATCTAATACTACACAAAAAAATATTCTTGAATTTTTTCAAAAAAACTAATACTTTTCAAGATATATAGGGTCAAACAAAAAGTTTGTAAATATAAATTTGATCTCAGTTTTTCTGTCACAACTTTTAAAGTTTTTAATTAAAATAAGATTATTTGGGTTTTTTTGATGTAAAATTTAATTCTACATAAAAAATTATTCTTGAGTTTTTTTAAAAAAACTGATACTTTTCGAGATATATAGGGTCAAAGAAAAAGTTTGTAAATATAAATTCGATCTTAGTTTTTCTGTCATAACTTTTAAAGTTTTTAATGAAAATAAGGTTTTTTAACGCATTTTATTGTAAAATTTAATTTTACATAAAAAAGTATTCCTGAGTTTTTTCAAAAAAACTGATTCTTTTCGAGATATATAGGGTCAAACAAAAAGTTTGTAAATATAAATTTGATCTTAGTTTTTCTGTCATAACTTTTAAAGTTTTTAATTAAAATAAGGTTTTTTAACGTTTTTGATTGTAAAATTTAATTTTACATAAAAAAGTGTTCCTGAGTTTTTTCAAAAAAACTGATACTTTTCAAGATATACAGGGTCAAACAAAAAGTTTGTAAATATAAATTTAATCTCAGTTTTTCTGTCATAACTTTTAACGTTTTTAATTAAAATAAGATTTTCTGATGTTTTTTGAGGTAGAATATAATTTTACATAAATAAGTATTCCTGAGTTTTTTCAAAAGAACTGATACTTTTCGAGATATACAGGGTCAAACAAAAAGTTTGTAAATATAAATTTAATCTCAGTTTTTCTGTGATAACTTTTAACGTTTTTAATTAAAATAAGATTTTTTTGATGTAGAATTTAATATTACACAAAAAAGGTTTCCTAAGTTTTTTCAAAAAAACTAGATCTTTTCGAGATATATAGGGTCAAACAAAAAGTTTGTAAATATAAATTTGATCTTAGTTTTTCTGTCATATCTTTTAAAGTTTTTAATTAAAAAGAGGTTTTTTAACGTTTTTTGATGTAAAATTTAATTTTACATAAATAAGTATTTTTGAGTTTTTTCAAAAGAACTGATACTTTTCGAGATATACAGGGTCAAACAAAAAGTTTGTAATATATTCTCAGTTTTTCTGTCATAACTTTTAACGTTTTTAATTAAAATAAGATTTTTCGATGTAGAATCTAATACTACACAAAAAAATATTCCTGAATTTTTTCAAAAAAACTAATACTTTTCGAGATATATAGGGTCAAACAAAAAGTTTGTAAATATAAATTTGATCTCAGTTTTTCTGTCATAACTTTTAAAATTTTTAATTAAAATAAGATTTTTTGGGTTTTCTTGATGTAGAATTTAATTCTACATAAAATATTATTCTTGAGTTTTTTTAAAAAAACTGATACTTTTCGAGATATATAGGGTCAAAAAAAAGTTTGTAAATATAAATTTGATCTTAGTTTTTCTGTCATAACTTTTAAAGTTTTTAATTAAAATAAGGTTTTTTAACGTTTTTTATTGTAAAATTTAATTTTACATAAAAAAGTATTTTTGAGTTTTCTTAAAAAAACTGATACTTTTCGAGATATACAGGGTCAAACAAAAAGTTTGTAAATATAAATTTAATCTCAGTTTTTCTGTCATAACTTTTAACGTTTTTAATTAAAATAAGATTTTTTAATGTAGAATTTAATATTACACAAAAAAGTATTCTTAAGTTTTTTTAAAAAAAACTAATACTTTTCGAGATATATAGGGTCAAACAGAAAGTTTGTAAATATAAATTTGATCTCAGTTTTTCTCTCATAACTTTTAAAGTTTTTAATTAAAATGAGATTTTTTGGGGTTCTTTGATGTAAAATTTAATTTTACATAAATAAATATTCCTCAGTTTTTTCGAAAGAACTGACACTTTTCGAAATATACAGGGTCGAACAAAAAGTTTGTAAATATAAATTTAATCTCAGTTTTTCTGTCATAACTTTTAACGTTTTTAATTAAAATAAGATTTTTTTAATGTTTTTTTATCTAGAATTTAATATAACACAAAAAAGTATTCCTAAGTTTTTTCAAAAAAACTAATACTTTTCGAGCTATATAGGGTCAAACAAAAAATTTGTAAATATATATGTGATCTCAGTTTTTCTGTTATAAATTTTAACGGTTTGAATAAAAATAAGATTTTGTGATGTTTTTTGATGTAGAATTTAATATACACAAAAAAGTATTTTTAAGTTTTTTTAAAAAAACTAATACTTTTCGAGATATATAGGGTCAAACAAAAAGTTTGTAAATATAAATTTGATCTCAGTTTTTCTGTCATAACTTTTAACGTTTTTAATTAAAATAAGATTTTCTGATGTTTTTTGATGTAGAATTTAATTTTACATAAATAAGTATTCTTGAGTTAGTTCAAAAGAACTGATACTTTTCGAGATATACAGGGTCAACCAAAAAGTTTGTAAATATAAATTTAATCTCAGTTTTTCTGTCATAACTTTTAACGTTTTTAATTAAAATAAGATTTTTTTGATGTAGAATTTAATATTACACAAAAAAGTATTCTTAAGTTTTTTCAAAAAAAACTAATACTTTTCGAGATATATAAGGTCAAACAAAAAGTTTGTAAATATAAATTTGATCTTAGTTTTTCTGTCATATCTTTTAAAGTTTTTAATCAAAAAGAGGGTTTTTAAGGTTCTTTGATGTAAAATTTAATTTTACATAGATAAGTATTTTTGAGTTTTTTCAAAAGAACTGATACTTTTCGAGATATACAGGGTCACACAAAAAGATTGTAAATATAAACTTAATCTCAGTTTTTCTGTCATAACTTTTAACGTTTTTAATTAAAATAAGATTTTTGGATGTAGAATCTAATACTACACAAAAAAATATTCTTGAATTTTTTCAAAAAAACTAATACTTTTCGAGATATATAGGGTCAAACAAAAAGTTTGTAAATATAAATTTGATCTCAGTTTTTCTGTCACAACTTTTAAAGTTTTTAATTAAAATGAGATTATTTGGGATTTTTTGATGTAAAATTTAATTCTACATAAAAAATTATTCTTGAGTTTTTTTAAAAAAACTGATACTTTTCGAGATATATAGGGTCAAAGAAAAAGTTTGTAAATATAAATTCGATCTTAGTTTTTCTGTCATAACTTTTAAAGTTTTTAATGAAAATAAGGTTTTTTAACGCATTTTATTGTAAAATTTAATTTTACATAAAAAAGTATTCTTGAGTTTTTTCAAAAAAACTAATACTTTTCTAGATATATAGGGTCAAACAAAAAGTTTGTAAATATAAATTTGATCTTAATTTTTCTGTTATAACTTATACCGTTTTTAATATAAATA
Source organism: Altica lythri (assembly GCA_964028335.1). Taxonomy (NCBI): domain Eukaryota; kingdom Metazoa; phylum Arthropoda; class Insecta; order Coleoptera; family Chrysomelidae; genus Altica; species Altica lythri. The sequence continues at coordinate 1,300 of CAXIIO010000427.1, read as the reverse complement.
AGATTTTTTGATGTTTTTTTATGTAGAATTTAATATTACACAAAAAAGTATTCTTAAGTTTTTAAAAAAAACTAATACTTTTCGAGATATATAGGCTCAAACAAAAAGTTGGTAAATATAAATTTGATCTCAGTTTTTCTGCCATAACTTTTAAAGATTTTAATTAAAATGAGATTTTTTAACGTTTTTTATTGTAAAATTTAATTTTTCATAAAAAATTATTCATGAGTTTTTTCAAAAAAACTGATACTTTTCGAGATATATAGGGTCAAACAAAAAGTTTGTAAATATAAATTTGATCTTAGTTTTTCTGTCATAACTTTTAAAGTTTTTAATTAAAAATAAGGTTTTTTAACGTTTTTGATTGTAAAATTTAATTTTACATAAAAAAGTGTTCCTGAGTTTTTTCAAAAAACTGATACTTTTCAAGATATACAGGGTCAAACAAAAAGTTTGTACATATAAATTTAATCTCAGTTTTTCTGTCATAACTTTTAACGTTTTTAATTAAAATAAGATTTTCTGGTGTTTTTTGAGGTAGAATTTACTTTTACATAAATAAGTATCCCTGAGTTTTTTCAAAAGAACTGATACTTTTCGAGATATACAGGGTCAAACAAAAAGTTTGTAAATATAAATTTAATCTCAGTTTTTCTGTGATAACTTTTAACGTTTTTAATTAAAATAAGATTTTTTTGATGTAGAATTTAATATTACACAAAAAAGGTTTCCTAAGTTTTTTCAAAAAAACTAGATCTTTTCGAGATATATAGGGTCAAACCAAAAGTTTGTAAATATAAATTTGATCTTAGTTTTTCTGTCATATCTTTTAAAGTTTTTAATTAAAAAGAGGTTTTTTAACGTTTTTTGATGTAAAATTTAATTTTACATAAATAAGTATTTTTGAGTTTTTTTCAAAAGAACTGATACTTTTCGAGATATACAGGGTCAAACAAAAAGTTTGTAAATATAAACTTATTCTCAGTTTTTCTGTCATAACTTTTAACGTTTTTAATTAAAATAAGATTTTTCGATGTAGAATCTAATACTACACAAAAAAATATTCCTGAATTATTTCAAAAAAACTAATACTTTTCGAGATATATAGGGTCAAACAAAAAGTTTGTAAATATAAATTTGATCTCAGTTTTTCTGTCATAACTTTTAAAGTTTTTAATTAAAATAAGATTTTTTAACGTTTTTTAATGTAAAATTTAATTTTACATAAAAAAGTATTTTTGAGTTTTTTCAAAAAAACTGATACTTTCGAAATATACAGGGTCAAACAAAAAGTTTGTAA